>MU729555.1:47101-129246 GCA_026770625.1 Nicotiana glauca
CAGCTTATAGTAGCTTACACAGCAGGTTGTAGTAGCAGCTTACACAGCAGCTTGCAGTAGCAGCTTACACAGCAGCTTCCTTTCTTCTATAAATAGAAGAGTTTTCAGTTCATTATGTACATCAGTTTGAATTCGAATAATATATCAGTTTCTCTCTATACTTGTCTTTACTTTACAGTCTTTATTTTATAACAGTATTTGAATAATTAAAGTTTTTTTCTTCTAATTCTCCGAGTGTCTCATCAGCTGAATAAGTTTTCTTGGTTCAACAGGTGCTCACTGCATTTCTTCCATTAAAATGTGAACAACCTTAATAGGATCTATATGCTTTTTACATTTTATTCAAAATTATTTGGGAAAAGTTGCACAGAACTTTTTACGGTTCGGATATTTAATATATATTAGTTAGTAATGCGTTTAATATATGGGCAGAATTCCCTTTCATTTGACTGCTAGCTTTTCAAATGTTAGGTAAACTCGGTGATTTTAGCCCGATTAGAAATATTCATACAAAATTAAAAAATAGGTTTTTCTAAATTATGTTTTATAGAATTTTGTAGGAATTTCATTTTAATTGTTTGCATTTAGTTGCATTTTTGTGCAATTTAATATTTTAAAATTATGGAAAATACCCTAAAAAAATATTTAAAATGTCATGTATTGCATTTTAGGTTGGTATTTGCATTTTAAGGTTAAGTCGTTAACTAATTGTTTTATTTAAAAAAATCACAAAATTGTTCATTTCACACTTTTAGCTCTTAGCGTTCAAATAGTAATTTTCTTTTGTTAATTTAGGATTGGCTAATTATGTAAATTGTATAAATAGATAATAAGTTTATTTTAAAAATTAGATTAATTTAGGGCTTAATTTATAATTTATAATTAATTAGAATTTAAAATCAAAAAAAGGAAAAAGAAAGCAAAGAAAAGGAAAAAGGTTTGTTTTGGGCCAAAAGTTCTTCTGAAAAAGCCTAAATTTTAAATTCACCCAGTCTAAACCACCCAAGCCCAACACCCCAGTCCAATCCCAATCCCTACTTAACCAAAACGACTCCGTTTGGTGTTGATTAACCTTAGCCGTTGATCTCCATAGATCTAACAGCTCGGAACCCCCCCTTTTAATATAAAACAGTCCTTAAGACCCCGACCCCCTCATTTCAATCTCCCCCTCTCTCACACCATCTCTCTCTAACCTCACCCCTAACCTTAGCCGCCTCTCCACCCTCCGCCTAGAGCTGCCACCGGAAATCGTCTACGGCGGCGGTACTTAAAACCACCCTAAAGCCACCCAAATCCACCCAAATCCACCCTATCCTCTCCCTTCACTCTTCCTAAACCTCACCCCACCGATCAAACCCCAGAAACACCACTAAATTCAGCAGATCCTAATCTTAAAAGAAACCAGAAACCCTAGCCCGCCGTACACCGACGCCGAAAATCTCCTATGAAAGCGACGGAACCCCAAAACCACCTAAACGTAGCACATATACTCCCTACATCTCCTAAATCCCACCATACCATCTAAACACCCAAAAATCCCACCAAAAATCTCAGATCTAAGATCTAAAATCCCAGAAACCCTAGCACCACCGACAGAAATTGCCTACGGCGACGGCAAATCCCTAAACCTACCCAAAACTTTACCCTACACCCCCCAGAACCCTATTCTACCCATAGATTCCGAAAATACCCCGTCAAAAATCCTAGATCTTAGATTTGATTTTCCTAAACCCTAGATCTGTTTTCCCCCTTTTTGTTACCCTAGTTCGTATAATAATCCTCGTGCCAAGATCTCTCACTAGGGATCTCAGATTCCAGGTTAGTGTCTTGGCACGAGGGTTTTTAACAACTAGATATTTTTGCCAAAACAATCGTTAGGTTTAATTCCTTTTTCATTTTTTCTTTTCTGTTTTTATTATGTGTTTTATTAATATTTTTTTCCTGTATTACTATTTTTATTTTGTTTGCTGTTATTTTATTTAAATTAATTAAGTAGAATTGTTGTTGTTTTATTTATTTACTATTTTTATTTGGTAGTTGGTTAAGAATTGGGCTTTACTGAAGTGACCCATTCAACTTGGCTCAGAAATTGGGCCTATCTCTGATAGACAGGATAATAGCCTTTTTAAAGCTTAAAAAAAGCCCAAGGTCTTTAGACCAGGAGTCACACGACTCAGGCCCAGAACCGGTGTGGTTCCGACGTAATTCCAAGGCCTTGAAGGGTCAATTTTAGGATCTTAATTTTTAAAATTTTCAGTAGATGTTAAGAAACTTCTAGAATAGGAACAACTATCCCAATGCTGAGTAGGAAAAGATAGGGATAAGATCCCAAATATCACGAAATTGGACAGTTGTCCATTTTCTGTGATAAGAAGGTACTAGAAATTGGAAAAGTGTCCATATTTCTATTTAGGAAAGATGCCTTTTCCCTGATTTTAGGGAATGCTGGCAGATTCTTTTTTGGTACCCTAACCCTTATCCTTTTCACTCCCTTACTCTATATAAACACTGACCCTTTTCTTCATTAGACACACTTAAACACTCACAGACCTACACACACTGGAAAAAACACATAGAAAATTCCTTGAAAATACACTGATTCTGCACTGTTTTTGAGTCTCTTTTCTTTATTTTTAGCAAAGAACTCCTACTGATTTCATATTTTGGTTGGGATTTCTGAGTTTGAATTTGAAGCTGTTTTGGTTTCCTATTTGGTATTCTTGCTGTTGCTTTTGATCAGATTTTTTAGAGACTTATTTTCTCTCTTTCTTTTGTTTTCTTGCTGATATCAAGATATTTTCTTAACAATGTAAAAGTTTAATTTTGTTATTGTTATAATTATGCTGTTCATCAAATTTATGTTTGATTTGAATATGGTCTCAGTTTCTCCTCAACAAATAAGTGCTTGAGCCACTAAAATCCTGCCTAATGGAGAGATAGTTGGAGAGGTAACAAAACCCTATACTTTTCATTACAAAACTAACTTAGTTACAAGCAAGAAATAATAATGAAGAAATAAAAATTATACTATTTTTTTGATTTTGCATTTTTTATTTTTATATGGCTATACAGACTCGAACCATAGACCTTCTCGATAAAACAGTTCAAACTTATTATTATTAAAATGATCTGAACTGTTTTGAAAGACCCAACATGCATTGCCTTTAATGCTATCGAATATCCCTCCCTTTTCTAAATATTTTTACGAATACATTTTTTTGATGTCGAAGTGCGTTTTTTTGGAACTGCCATTATGCATGAGTTAAATTGTTGCATAAATTACGCTGGTTAAAGTTGCTTAGTTAGAAGTTGTGTGTAAATCCATGTAGAACTAGTCATTTACACTCTTTATTCCATGTAAGTTACATTAGCATCATGTTAAAGTATTCTGAAAATCGCTAAAAATCTTCTTAAGCTTCATGTATTTATGTTAGAAATATTTTATCCAGAATATCTATATGCTTGTATGTAATAGAAGAAGTAAAAATCAGTATTTTTGTCTAAGAAACTTGTTAGAGTAGTAATAGGTAGATTTATTAATCATTAAAGAATTAATATCAGTATTTAGATAATAAGTTAGTTCTTTCAATATCTTTCTTGTATAATGAGTTAGTTTGATATATTAATTGCTTTTACTATTTTGTTTAAAAGTAATTAAACATAGTAATTCCAATTCGTTAGTTTTTGGATCATGAAAAATGAGGGTTTTTACGAGCAAACTGGACAATAGGCCGTAGTGCATTTTCAAGCCTAAATCAATTGGGTCTATAGGATTGTACTCTAGGTTTTCGGCTAATAAATCAAGTTGGCAATTCGATTAAAGGCATTTATTCTTTAAAGTTTTAAATACACAATTTTTTTTTTAAAAAAAATTATCACTTTATCATAGTGTTAATATAAGATATAGAAAACTTAGGAAAGTCAGTAGACAAAAATCGAATTTTTGATTTACTTTACTCACGTCCAGTCCCCTTAGCATTCTGTTTTAAAAGATAAATATAATTAAAATTCTATAATTTCACCACAAAATGATAATCTCAAATTCGTACAAATGAATACGTATTGGCCAGAGTCATTTGGACTTAGTCATCATCGGGCCCAAATCCTTTTTGAATTAAGTTCAGTTAGCTGGCCCAAATAATTGATAATGTATGTACTGGGATAAAGTTCATTTGGACTCAACCTTTATCAGGCACAAAGGCTCTTAATTATAGATCCATTGGGCAACTAATATGTGAGCTGACCAATTAATTCACATAAATGTTTCACATAGTATTATACCTTTACACCTAGTCACAAGACATAGGGTACTTAGCTTAGAGACACAATCATAACCTTAGGTGTACTTTAAATCGAACTAACTATTATAATTATGTACACGCACGCGTGACATAGTTGTGATGCCAAAAAACAAACCAAGGTACTCGTTCGCGTTATCATGGTCAAATATTTTTACTAAATTAAATGCCTTAATCAAAATACTCGTGGAAATGCTTTTAGGCGCGGTTTTTAAACTACTATCATGATTGCGTACATGTTTGCGTGATGTGATTGTGATATTTTCAAATAAATTCGAAGTACGCATTCGTGCGACTTTGACTAAACTTTTGTTTTCTTAAATAAACTAAGTGGTGTGAATTGTATACACATACGCGTAACATGATTCTTGACGCACCAAATTAAAATGAGTATACGTACGCGTAACTCGATAATTATTAAATACGAGTTATCAAGTGATTAGTAGCAATAAAAAGGTAAAATAAATATAGGTCCTAAAATGTGTAATTAGATAAAATAATCCAAGTATAAATTGCTAAACGACCGTGCTAAAACCGCATAATTCGGGTGTGCCTAGCACCTTTTTTCAAGTTAATAGAATTCCTTACCCAGTTTTCTAGTTTCGCAGACTTTAAACGGAGTCAAAATTACTCGATTTGGAATTTAAAATAAATTGGTGACTTCGAACACCATATAATTATTCGAAGTGGCGACTCTGAAATAAATAAATAATCCCGTTTCGATTAATGTTACTTAAATTAGAAAAACTCCCTTATATCCCCCCTGCGAGAAAAATGAGGTGTGACATTTCTGAAGACTCTGCCGGGAATCGAACCTAGAATCTCTGCTTCAGGGTTCAAGAATTTGAGCTTGTTAATATGATTTTTACTTGGCTTTTTATATTAGTATATTTGTGTATGTGCTAATTGCCTCTCATTTAATACTTTGATATTATTTGAACTGTATTAAATTGTCTTCTTACGCCTCCCTTCTGAGTCTTCTAAAAATATGGTGCACACGTTCCCGTGGCCTGCTTTTCTGTTAGAGGTCGTACCAAATAGAATGAGGATAGATCAGCCACTAGGCCGGGTAGACTTTCGTGCTCCCGGTACGTCGTTCCCACCTCGGCTCAAGTTGTCCGCTTGGGTAAGCCATGTCTAGACACAACCCCAGGTTTAAACCTAGAATAACATAACCTCATGCCGGATCCCTAGTAGGAATGTTTGTTTGCATCACGTGCATTTGAATTTGGGGACTCAAGACAGTGGTTGGGCCCGTTTAGGAAGGTGTACCCGAAATAAAAGACCATCCTGAAGCATCTTACGTGCTATTTGTACATTCATTTGCTTCGGCTTTATGTTGATCGACAAGAAAAAAGGAAAATCAACAGAAAAACTAAGAGTGAGGTAGGATAAAGAATTCATCCAATCCTGAAAACTTCGATATTTGAGAATGCCTCAAAACTCTGCCAAAATTTTTGAAAAACAAAAGAGAAAAAGAAAATGTATTTCAAAATGAAAGTGAGTCAATATCATGTTTTCCAATTATGTCAAAACTGACCGAACTACGCCGGTCTGATTCTCATCAGATGTGAGATACGTAGGCAAACCTCATCGGTACCGATATCGATTTTTTCCAACTGAATAAATGAAGTATGTCCATTGGTCAAAAAATAAAGCCGACCCAACTTAGGTTAAGTCTTGCACCGTTTTTGCCGGAATAGCCTTAGAACACCTTACATTGTTGAAAGGCTATTTTCGCTAAGAACGGACATATCTGTCAATAAATCATCACTTTTTCCAATCAGCCTCAAAACTTTATTCAAAAGTAAGAAGGGGCCACTATTGTAAAAATGACCGTTCTGGTCGAGGTTGCACAAATAGCCACCTTAAGGTGTTTCTCTTTGAAAATTAAAACTTGTTCTTGCAAAAAGAGTTTGCTGGTATGTATTTCAAACTAGAGTCAACCTTAACCCTACCCGCTCACAGGTACAGAATGAATACTATCCAGAATCCACTAGTAAATGCCGTAGAGCAAGCTCCACTACAACTTCAAATGTGGTGGTATGATTTGGACAAAGAGGGGCAAGACTGGGCAGTTGAACATCTGGGTGCTCTCATGGATATCATGACAGTCAAGCCCCAGAATGATCTAATCAAGGCTTTAGTAACCTTTTAGGATCCCGTCCATAATTTCTTCCGCTTCTTGGACTTCGAGATCACTCCCACCCTAGAGGAAATAGCTGGGTATATAGGTTTCGATAGGGACTTAAGAAATCAACAACTTATATTCCCGAGGCCTATGTCAGTTTACCATTTCTTTGATATTATGAACATCAATAAACAAATAAGAAAGAACCGTGTAAACGAGGGTTGCTGCTCTTTCTACTTCCTTTACTCTAGGTATGGGCATCCAGAGAGGTTTGAAACGCATGAAAAATGGTGGAACAACAAGCAAAGCAAAGATACTTGGAAAATTCATCATCACTTTGCCTTCATAATAGCATTTCTGGGCATTATGGTCTTGCCAAATAAAAAAGAGGACAATTGATATCCGTAGAATTATGCAAGTCCTAACTACCAAGAAAGATCACACACTTGCTCCACTAATATTGTCGGATATCTACCGGGCACTGGCACGGTATAAGTCGGGGGCGACATTCTTCAACGGTTGTAATGTCCTTTTATAAACGTGGCTAATTGAACACCTTCGCCATCATCCAAAATTTATGAACTATGGCCTAAGCAAGAGAAACTTCATTGAAAGCTATGAAGAAAGAGTGAAAGATTACAACTCTCTGGAAGGGGTTGAATCTTGGATTGTCCACTTGAGAACTTTAAAGGCAAATCAAATTGGGTGGACTTTAGGATGGCTCCCGGTGAGGGAAGTCATATACCTTTCAGCCACAAAGAATTATTTGCTATTGATAGGCTTGAGAGTGTCCAACCTTATGCACCACAGAGGGTTCTAAGGCAATTGGGAAGATATCAAGTGGTGCCTGAGGATTAAGACCTAAGTGTCAAAGTTATTGAACTACACCCTGAAGCCCCACTTCTCGAGGCTTTAGTCCAACAAATCTGGGATGGTTGCCGATACTTGAAAAAGGATACCCAAGTGCCCTATCTTGCAAAAGGTGAAGCATATCCAGGCTATTCCACATGGTTTGAGAAAAGGAGTTGCATTAGTGATGAGCCAGAGCCCAAATCTGATAGGCCTGCCAAAAGCCGTCATATACAAGGTTTTGATGATAAAGTTCAAGAACGGTTGGCTTTGGGAGAAAAGGAAAAGAAACATCAAGCCACCATCCATGCCTTAAAGGAAAAGTTGAGGAACTTCTTATTTGACAATGACTTACATACGCATGTGGTCAAAGGTGAAAAGAGAAAATTGGCCCAAGAGAACGAGGCACTCCGAGCCCAACCCCGAGACATGAGGATAGCCGCCAAAATGCCTGTGAGGAGTGAGAAAGATGGAAAACTCATCAACAACCTAAGAATGAAGGTACATGTCTATGCACTTGACTTGACAAAGGCCGAAAAAGATTTGCTAAATGCTCAAAAAAATTTGTTCACCAGTTGAAGCAGAAATATGATAAAGAAGTAACAGTTTTAAAGTAAAACCTGGTTGCCTTTGAAAAGGAAATGGTCCAGCAAACAAAAGATTTAAAGCAAAAAAAAGAGCATTGCTACGCATTAATTTGCCGACTAGAAGAAAGTGTGCAACAACTACAGGACCAAAACAACATAGACGTACAAGTGTTGGAGCCCGAGCACAACAAATTGGGCGTCTGCTTCAAGAAAAAGGAATTACCAGAACAAGGATCAAGGAGATATCTGAATATGTCGTGATGAAATGTCACGAATGTGAAGACATGACTAGGTCTATATTTTTTGTTGCCATGATGGCCTTCGTTCGCTAGGCGATGGATGACTTACACCATCCCTAAGAAGATATTACACAAAGACCTGCGCAAAGACCAGCTAATGTTCCGCAGGCTCCCAGAGTACAAGCAAAGGCTCTTATGTACTTTTAAGTTTTCAGTTTTGAGTCTGTACTTTACTTTTTTCAAGTTTTGTTCAAAGCTGTGTTGTTGTTTATTTCAAGTTAGTATGTTTCCTTTAATAGTCGTCAGTCCTTTTAAGTCCCTGTAATAAAAAAAAATTGTTTAATGAAATTTTGAAAACCCAAAATTTTCTTTTTCTTTTATTTCATATTTATTCCCTAAACTACGTGATGATCTTATTCATGTGGCGTCGTGATACGTAGGCAATCCTCATTGAATTCGATCATAACTATAGACAACCTGAGTAAAAAATAAACCAAAAGAAGGGGGAGAAAGAAAACGAAAATTGAATGAAAAGAAGGAAAAGGGTGAAGAAATAAAAGAGCAAAAAGAAAAAAAAACACTCAGGATTTGAAAGCTGATAAAAGAAATAGCAAGGCCGATATGAAACACACAACCGTTGCAAAAGCATTTAGAAAAACGTTTAACTGTTTAGGTGCATTGCATCCCCCAATATGCGATTCCCTATGTGTTAAACGTCTCGAACTAACAGGTTTGTTGTGCATGTTATCAAGAACAAGTACTATTTTTAGGTGGTTGGTTTTTGTAGTAATATGGCTTCACACCCTTACTTCACGAGATCTAAAAGAAGTATCGCCATGGCCTCACCAAGAAAGAACAACTCATGTTACAATGCCGTATGCTAGAAATGTAGGACACATGGTCCAACAGTAGGGAACCACCCAGTACTATCCCTGGATTTCTTGAATTGATCCCCAAGATAGGAGGAACTAACAATGTCCCTAACCAACCCATTCATTCCATTTAGGTACCCCACTATATCGACCAACTTCATCGGTATGCCTTTTGAGGTTCGGCCCCAGGCACGATTTTCAGGAATAGTATTTACTGTGTTCACAGCACTGCCAGCCTCTACTATGGCGCAACCAACACTGCCTCGACAAAGCTTTTAACCATTAACTTTCACTTTCCAAGCACCCTAATTTCAGTTGGACACCACTCGTGTTACCCCAAACTCATATCCTCAACACCCACAATATAAGTCTTCTATAGAACATGAGAGAGCCGTGAGGAATCCTGAACAAGAAAAGATAACACGAAAAATGAAAAGCATCGAGCAAAGCCTCAAGAATATGCAGGGCCTGAGTGGCCAAAAGAGCGTTTCATATGTTGATCTGTGCATGTTCCTTCACATGCATTTACCCGTTGGTTTTAAAATGCCAAGTTCAAAAGATATGACGGGCATGGAGACCCGATCGCTCACTTAAAGCGATATTGTAACCAGCTGAGGGGTGCTATGGATAAAAGGAGCTGTTAATGGCCTATTTCGGAGAGAGCCTTATCGGAATTGCTTCTGAGTGGTATATGGACCAAGACATCTCCCATTGGCATATATGGGATTACCTGACCTGGGATTTTGTAGGCAATTTCAATACAACGTGGATATAGCCCCGGATAGGAATTCTCTGACCAACTTCAAAAAGAAAGCCTTGGAAAGTTTCTAGGAATACACTATCAAATGGCATCAACCAGAAGGTAGGGTAAAACCATCAATGGATGAGGCCGAGATGTTCAATGGTTTTCTACAGGCCCAAGAGGCCGATTATTTCCAAAACATGATGTCTGCCATGGGCAAACCGTTCGTGGAGGCCATAAAAATTGGAGAAATGGTAGAAAACAACTTGAAAATAGGCAGCATCATAAGTCAATAAGCTTTAAGAGCCATTTCCCAAGCCATCCAGAATGGCTCGGGAGGTTTAGCAAACCGTAAGGAAAAAGAAGAAGGAGCCATGATGGCTACAAGCTTGAGAAACTTTCGTCAACCCCAGGATTATTTTGGTCTATCTTCTAAGACCCCACATCATTACTACCCCCACCAGGATGCAACATATGCTATGGCTCCGCATCCTTATGCGGTAATGAACGCCCAACCATACGCACGACCACAACAATATTAAAACCAAAATGGATCTCCACCTCCAAGAAATAACCCTCCTTACCAAGGTCCGTATAATTTCCGTCCACCACAGAACAATTACCAATATAACACACGCCCCCGTGAACCACCCCGGAAGACTGACTTTATCCCTATTGGTGAGTCTTACTCCAGCCTGTTCCCAAAGTTAGTCCAAATGGGTCTATTGCAGCCTGTACCTCCAAACAGGCAGAATCCAAAATCTCCATCTTACCGACTAGGTACCGGGTGCGCTTATCACTTAGGGGCGGAAGGCCATGACACTGAATATTGTTGGACCCTTAATAGAGTTGTCGAGAATCTGATAGAATAGAAGCAGGTAGTGTTGAGGTACGAGGAAGTCCCTAATGTAACTAATAACCCGTTACCTTCTCACAACAATGGGCCGATCATCGGAATGACCTGTGAGGACAAAGAATTCAACCTAGTTTTAAAAGCTATCATTGCCATCGCCGACTCAGAAAAGAAACCTAAAGCATTAGAAAAACAAGATAGAGATGAGAAGAAGATAATTTTAAATCCCCAAAATGCATAAAAGACGGCGGGGCAAAGGCTGGGGTAGTACCTGCTAAAGAGGCTATTCTATGTTCCTAGTCCTCCCCGAGAAAGAACAACTCACGTTGAGCCCTCCCAAAAGACTTGAATAGAGGAAAAACATGCTGAATATGCCAAAGATGTATGTACCAAAAGGGACTTACGTGACACGGAGGCCAATAGTTCCACCAGGCTAGATGAGTCTTTAGTCATCAGCCGCGCACCACAGAGCCCCATGAGAGACCCCACTGCCATCCCTTGGAACTACAATAAGATAGTGGTAACATACAAAGGAAATGAAATTATGGGAGAAGCAAATGAAATAAACCAATCTGGGTAGTATCACAACCTAGAAGAATTGAACAAAACAAAGTAGAAGTGGTTTCCATTCAAGAAGTCGATTAGTGTTGAAGAAGCGGAGGAATTTTTCTGGAAGATGAAAACCTCAAAATATGTGGTAATTGATCAACTTAGAAAGACTCCTTCCCAGGTTAGCTCAAATAAACATCAAAAAGTACTTCTAAAGATGCTGAATGAGGTGTATGTTCCGATTAAGACCACGGTTGAATAGTTGGAAAGAATGGCAGAGCAATTTTTCGAGGTCAACCGAATCTCCTTCAGCCAAAATGACTTGCCTCTAGAGGGAGCCGCCCTCAACAAAGCCCTTCACTTGACTGTCAAATGTGAAGGATATTATGTGAAAAGGGTTATGCTAGACGGTGGGTCTGGGGTTGATATTTGCCCTCTATCAACATTACAAAGGATGGAAATTGGGACAGAAAGGATCAAACCAAATAATGTTTGCGTGCGTGCTTTTGATGGTGTAAAGCGGGATACGATAGGGGAAATTGACCTGGTCCTAACCATTATCCCTATAGATTTTGAAGTAACATTCCAAGTTCTGGACATGGACACTTTCTATAACTTTCTCTTAGGAAGACCATGGATCCATGCTGCATGAGCCGTGCCCTCTAATCTCCATCAAATGGTCAAATTCGAACATGAAAACCAGGAAATGGTTGTCCACGGAGAAGATGAACAATCAATCTACAGGAACATGTCAGTCCCATGCTTAGAGGATAGATAGGGAAGTGAACACATCGTCTACCAAACCTTTAAAATCGTGGTCGCTGACCAGTGCAAAGAAGGAACCCCATGTCCTCAACCCTGCCTATCAATGCATAAATCATGGTTGCCAGTGAAATGATAAAACATAGGTACAAGCCCGGGAAAGGGCTCGGGGTATCCTTACAAGGCATCACAGAGCTCGTCACTTTGATTGTCAATGATAAGTTCTTCAGAATAGGTTTTCAAGCTACCGACGCCGACGTAAAGTGGGTCAATGAACGTAAGAAAAATGGGTGGGTCCTGCTTCAGCCAATCCCGCATCTTGCCAAATCATTTGTGAAAGGAAAGGTATATAGAAGAAGAAGAGGCCTTCACGGCCAAAGAAATTGAGGATATCTGTGAGGCAATGAGGTAAATACTGTACAAGGTTCACATGGTCCAACCAGACGAAGGATCAAGCACTGCTGAGGTGCAATACATGGGGCCAAATGCTAAACTTCAAAATTAGAAGGCTACTCCATTTCCTATCAGGCGGGAATCCTGGTAGTTCAGTCTTGCTATCTTTTCTGCATCCCGAGTTATTTCAGGGGTAACTCGAATGTTTTTAGTTTGTTGTCTTTTAAATTCCGATATAAACCCTTCTATATTCAAATTCAATGAAATGAAATCAATATTTCATTGTCTATGAATCTTTTTCTATTACTCTTTTTGGACTTAATTAATATGACATGCTTGCGGACTTCATGCCCAAATTCTAAAACGCTGTCTAACTGTGAAATAATGAATGAATAACCAGAATATGATGAAGATGAGGCTTTTAGAGAAATAAACCGAGAATTGGAACAATTTGAGAATAAGCCTAAGCCAAACCTAAATAAAACTGAGCCAGTTAATTTGGGCAGTTTAGAAGAGATCAAAGAAACTATGATAAGCATTCACACTGAGGAGAGATGTATTGATTCAACTTTTGTTTGAATTTAAAGACGTGTTTGCATGGTCTTACGAAGATATGCCACGTCTCAGTGTCGATTTAGTGGTACATAAGTTGCCAACTTATCCCGGTTGTCCACCTGTCCAACAAAAGCAAAGAAAATTTAAAACAGACATCAACGATAATATCAAAGAAGAGCTTTCCAAACAATAAAAAGCTGGTGTAATCCAAGTAATCCGATACACCATATGGTTGGCCAATGTAGTCTCAGTACCCATGAAGGACCGGAAGATCCGAGTATGTGTTAACTATAGGGATTTGAACAAAGCAAGCCCCAAGGACAACTTTCCATTACCAAACATCCACATTCTTGTCGACAATTGTGCCAAAAATGAGATACAGTATTTCATGTATTGTTATGCTGGGTATCACCAAGTATAGATGGATAAAGAAGATATAGAAAAGGCAGCTTTCACCACACTATTGGGGACTTACTATTACAGGGTCATGCCGTTTGGTTTAAAGAACGCATGGGCAACTTACATGAGAGCTATGACTGCCATCTTCCATGACATGATGCACTAGAAAATTGAGGTGTATGTGGATGATGTGATCATTAAATCCAGAACGCAGGAAGACCATGGGCGGGATTTGTGAAAATTCTTTGAGCGTCCGCACAAGTATGGCCTGAAGTTAAATCCAGCTAAATGTGCATTCAGAGTTCCATCTGGGAAACTTTTGGGGTTTATAGTCAGTCGAAGGGGTATCAAGTTAGATCCAACAAAGATAAAGTCTATTCAGGATTTACCACCTCGAGAACCAAAAAAGAGGTTATGAGTCTGCTGGGAAGATTGAATTACATCAGTAAGTTCATTGCTCAGCTTACTACCACATGTGAGCCCATATTTAAGATGCTAAAGAAAGGCGTGGCGATTAAATGGACGGATTAGTATCAAGAAGCTTTTGATAAAATCAAAGAATATTTGTCAAATCCGCCGGTGTTGGTTCCGCCTGAGCCTGGAAGAACTTTGTTCTTGTACTTGACGGTTTTGGAGAATTCATTTGGTTATGTTCTCGGGCAACATGATGCGATCAGGAAGAAAGAGCAAGCCATATACTATTTGAGCAAGAAGTTCACTAATTATGAAGCCAAGTACACTTTGTTGGAAAGAACTTGTTGCGCCTTAACTTGGGTCGCCCAAAAGCTTAGACATTACCTGTTGGCCTTCACCACATATCTCATTACCAGAATGGATCCTCTGAAGTACATATGCCAAAAACCAATGCCCACGTGAAGTTTAGCAGAATGGAAAATCCTGCTCACTGAGTTTGAAATTGTCTATGTTACCCACACGACAATGAAAGCTCAAGCCTTGGTGGATCACCTAGCTGAGAATTCAGTTGACGATGAATACCAACCACTGAGTACTTACTTTTCGGATGAGGAAGTAAATTCAGTTGAAATAATTCACGAAGACACCAACGCTTGGAAAATGTTCTTTGATGGAGCTGTAAATGCAAAATGTGTCGGGATTGGGGCAATTTTGATTTCGCCCACTGGTCAACACTATCCGGCTATATCCCGACTTCATTTCTTCTGTATGAACAACACTGCCGAATATGAAGCGTACATCATAGGCATGAACATGGCAAGTGATATGGATGTGGAAGAACTATTAATCATGGTAGATTCTAATTTAATTATTCAGCAAGCTTAAGGTGAATGGGAAACTCATGACATCAAGCTTATCCCATACTGGCAACATATGGAAGATCCTAGCAAATAGTTCAAACCTGTTGATTTCAGATACATCCCTCGATTCCATAATGAGCTAGCTGATATGCTAGCTACCTTGGCGGCAATCTTGCCGTACCTGGTTAATGTCCATATTAACCCGTTGGAGATCCAAATTCGAGAAAGACATGCTTATTGCAATGCAGTCAAAATAGAACTAGGTGTTCAACCACGGTATCATGATATCAAAAGGTTTTTGAAAATTATGGAATATCCCAAGCAAGCCAGTGGAGACCAAAAGAGAACCATTAGAAGGCTCGCCAGCAGTTTCTTCTTGAGTGGAGAGGTCTTGCACAAAAGAACTCCAGATTTGAATATTTTAAGGTGCGTAGATGCCCAAGAGGCTGGAAAGATTATGAACGAAGTGCATTCGGGAGTATGTGGGCCCCACATGAACGGATATATCTTTGCAAAGAAATTATGTTGGGCAAGTTATTACTGGATGACCATGGAAAGGGATTGCTTCAGTTTTGTTCGAAAGTGCCATCAGTGTCAGATACACGGTGACCTAATTCATGCACCGCCTTCAAAGTTGCATCCTATGTCAGCACCTTGGCCGTTCATCACTTGGGGTATAGATGTCATTGGGCCAACCGAGCCGAAAGCTTCAAATGGGCATAGATTCATCCTGGTTGCCATTGATTATTTCACAAAGTGGGTTCAAGCAGTCACTTTTAAAGCCATCACTAAGAAAGCAGTGATGGACTTCGTGCATTCCAACATTATTTGTCATTTTGGTATTCCTAAAACTATCATTACAGACATTGCTGCGAATCTGAATAGCCATTTGATAAGGGAGGTATGCGAACAATTTAATATTATGCCTCGTAACTCTACCCCTTATCGGCCCAAAGCTAATGGAACTATTTAAGCGGCAAACAAGAATATCAAGAAGATCCGTAGGAAAATAATTCAAAGTTCTAGACAATGGCATGAAAAGTTGCCTTTTGCATTATTGGGATATCGCACAACCGTGCACACATCAGTTGGGGCCACATCCTATTTATTGGTTTATGGCACTGAAGCCGTAATACCTGCAGAAGTTGAGATTCCCTCTCTTAGAATCATTGTTGAAGCTGAGATTGAGGATAATGAATGGGTCAAGACCCGGTAGGAACAACTAACTATGATTGATGAAAAGAAGATGGTCGCAGTTTGCCATTGGTAGTTGTATCAACAAAGAATGACTTGTGCCTACAACCAGAAAGTGCGGCCTAGAAACTTTAAAGTGGGAAACTCGTTCTCAGACGAATTTTCCCGCGTCATGAGGAAGAAAAAAGAATATTTGCTCCAAATTGGAAAGGTCCGTGCATTGTAATAAAACTATTGCCGAAAGGAGCGCTGTATCTGGGAGTCATCAAAGGAAATGACCCCGAAATAGGTATCAATGCAGATACGGTCAAAAGGTATTTTGTTTGACCCTTTTACGTGATTTCAATGCTCTCCGATTGGGATGGCGAAGGCTTTCATTCTCTCTACGCAAACACTATTAACCCTTTGAGCCGGTTACTCTTCTTTGATCACCCTCTTTGGAACCTGAAAATGTTTAGAAAAAAAAAACCAAAACAAAAATAAAAGTTGAACTACGTTCGACTTAATTCTGAAAGGATACGTAGGCAGCCTCTCTCGGGGGTTCAGTCACACCAAAACAAACATCCACAATTCCTAAAAGTTGAAACTGGGGCAGAAGTTATAATGTTTCGGCTGAAAGGTTCTAAAGTTGTAATTCAGTCTAAATTCTTTTTTACCCAAATCCTTTTCAAGTCCTTCCTATCAATCAACAAAAATGTTCGAATTGGAGGAAATAACCGTTTGGATCTGATACAATCAAAATGAGAGAGTCCTATTAGTGAAGACCCTCATGGGCACCGTAAGGCGATGGTAAATAGAGAAATTGAAATGAGAGTCTTGTTAGTGAAAACTCGAAAAGAGCACTACAAGGTGACAATGAGAAGAGAAATGAGAGAGGTTAGCTGGTGAAAACCTGCAAAGGGCGCCACAGATCAAAAACTTGATCCTCAAGACTGTTAGGCATCAACAGAATCTTGGCAAGGTTTCTTGGTTTGAAACCATAGGTTTTGATAAATTTTTGAGAGTTGGATAGTTTACACAGATCGTGCATCCAGTCTAAGAGGCATGTCATGTTCATTAAAGTCCGCATACACTCTAGATAAGTCCTTCTTTCTTTTCCCCGAAAGGGATACCTCTCGTTTAAATTCATTTGTCCATTCCATTGCTTGTTTTCTTTGAATCCCTTTCGGTCTAGTACTGTTCTGAAACTAAGACAAATAATGGATTGCAAGATTGGTTTACAGGGTTTTTGTTTAACACAAGCCAATATTCAAGAAGGCACCCAGCCTCGACATGTGCATCAAGTCGACTTCGACTGGCCATGATGGCCGATGCTTTAAAATAAAAACTCCTGAAAAGAAAGAAAATCTAAGTCAAACACCCACGAAGGCAAAATAAAGTTGAAAAAGGTTAAGTCCCACGTGATTAACCATCATGGTAAAGTTCTGGAAAAGCCAAGTTCTCCACGGCCAAAAATAAAATCAATCCTCAGGGAAGAAGCAACTGTAGTTGAAATCTTCATCAAAAGACCCAGGCCAAGATCAAGTGACTGAAACGCTCAAGGCCACAAAACCAACCACTGTTTCAAACTGACAAATTGTTCTTTGTTTGAAAAATAGGAAACATGAGTAATTCAAAGCAAACTTGCAAGAAGCAGGTGCAACAAAAGCAAACCATGCAGGACTAAAATGGCTCGGCAGCAATAATCAATCCAAAATGGAAGACTCCTCCAAATTCTTTCCTGCATTTTACTCACTCTCTTAAATAAAAATGATGAAAAATGAATTGAAAATAAAGAAAAGAAGAAAAGTTCAAAGTCATGGTAGTATAGGGTCTCCAATCCATAGCTGCATTTTTCCAGAATAGGGTCACCACTTCCTAGTTGATGCCAACATAACCTGATGATTTTCCAACATAGGGTCTCCACTTCCTAGTTGATGCCAACATAACCTGATGATTTCCCAACATAGGTTCGCCACTTCCTAGTTGATGCCAGCATAACCTGATTAATTTCCAATATAGGATCTCCACTCCCTAGTTGATGCCAACATATCCTGATGATTTTCCAACACAGGGTCTCCATTCCCTAGTTGATGCTAGCATAACCTGATGATTTTCCAACATAGGGTCTCTATTCCTTAGTTGATGCCAACATAACCTGATGATTTTTCATCATAGGGTCTCCACTCCCTAGTTGATACAATCAGAACCTGATGATTTTTCCCACACAGGTTTTCCAATCCCTAGTTGATTTTACTTTTATACATAGGGTCTCTACTCCATAGTCTACATTTACTCCGGGTACACCATTCCTGCCCTTTTAATCGCTTTCAATAGTAAAGTATTATATATTTTTGTTACAATAACTCACAAAATTTTTCTAGTGAAAATTGGGGCAGAAAAATTTCGTTCGTTTATTTTTTATGCCTGAGCAGGTTATACCTTGAGGCGCAAGATTAGAAACGACCGAAAGAAGAAGTCTCAATCCAGAATAAAAGAAAAGAAGAAAAAGAAAAGAGTTGAACCCAATGTATAGAAGAGGAAAATATGTGTACTGCTCAAGACAAGATTGAAGTCACAAGCTTTACATGTCCCGTCTTGATCCGAAAAAGCTAAAGAAGATTGAACCGGCACCTGCAACTAACAAGCATCAAGTTCCAGATCAGAGTCTGCATAAAGAGCCAGCCAAGACTCAAGACCAACCTTAAGAAGATTTATAGATAGAAATCTTGTAATTCATAACTGATAGGCTTAGTTAGATTTCTTCATTTTGACTTTGGTGAAATAAGGAGCTCAGCAGCAGTAACAGCAGTGAAATCACAGCTTTTCGGTAGCCCCAACTACCAAAACTTTCAGAACTACACTGACCTGATTCCTTTAAAGTAAAGGATATGTAGGAAACCTCTAGAGAAAGGTTTGGTCAAACCTTTTCAAATGCTTCCCACCGATTATCAAAACGGGCCAAAAATCGCTCGTAATTGCTCATTTTATCTTTGCCCGAAAATTCTTCATGTTTCCGAGCAAAGAGGGGCAGCTGTGAGCACGTGATTTTTTTTCCAACTAGATATACTACTAGTAAATTAAAAAATAGTTTTTTCTAAATTATTTTCATTTTATAAAATTTTGTAGGAAATTCTTGTTAATTGTTTGCATTTAGTTTCATTTAGTTTCATTTTTGTGCACATTTAATATTTTAAAATTATGAAAAATACCCTTAAAAAAATGTTCAAAATGTCATGCATTGCATTTTAGGTTGTTATTTGCATTTTTAAGGTTAAGTCATTAATTAATTATTTTATTAAAAGAAAATCACAAAATTGTTCTTTTTTACATTTTTAGCTCTTAGCGTACAAATTAGTAATTTTTTTTTGTTAATTTTGGATTGGCTAATTATGTAAAGAGTATAAATAGGTAATTAGTTTAGTTTTATAAATTTGATTAATTTAGGGCTTCATTTAGGATTTTTAATTAACTAGAATTTAGAATCAAAAAAAGGAAAAAGAAAGCAAAGAAAAAGAAAAAGGTTTGTTTTGGGCTAAAAGTTCTTCTGAAAAGGCACAAATTTTAAATTCATCAATCCAAACCACCCAAGCCCAACAAGCCAGTCAGGTCCTAATCCCCGCATAACCATAATGACACCGTTTGGTGTTGATTAACCTCAGTTGTTGATCTACACAGATCTAACGGCTCGGAAATTCCCCCTTTAATATAAAACTGTCCTAAAGACCCCTACCCCGTCATTTCAATCTCCCCCTCTGTCACACCATCTCTATCTAACCTCACCCTAACCCTAGCTGACCCTCCGCCTAGAGCCGCCGTCGAAAATCGCCTACGGCGGCGGCGACACCTAAAACCACCCCAAAGCCACCCAAATACATCCTATCCTCTCCCTTCACTCTTACTAAACCTCACCCCACCGATCAAACCCCAAAAACTCCACTAAAATCATTAGATCCAAAACCTAAAAGAAACCCGAAACCCTAGTCCCGCCGTACATCGTCTCCAAAAATTGCCTATGGCGGCGGCAGAACCCTGAAGCCACCCAAACTTAGCCCCTACATCTCCTAAATCCCACCATACTAACAAAACACCCAAAAACCCCACCAAAAATCTCAGATCTAAGATCTGAAATCCCAGAAACCCTACCACCGCCCCCGAAAATCACCTACGGTGGCGGCAAACCCTTAAACCTACCCAAAACTTTACCCTATAATCACCACACACCCCTAGAACCCTATTCTACCCATAGATCCCGAAAATACACCATCAAAAATCCTAGATCTATTTTCCCCCCTTTTTGATTTACCCTAGTTCATATAATAATCCTCGTGCCAAGATCTCTCACCAGGGATCTCAGATTCCAGGTGAGTGTCTGGGCACGAGAGTTTTTAACAACTAGATATTTTTTCCAAAACAGTCGTTAGGTTTAATTTCTTTTTTATTTTTTCTTTTCCGTTTTATTATGTTTTTATTAATTTTATGTTTATTGTTTTTCCAATATTACTATTTTTATATTATTTGTTGTTGTTTTATTTAAATTAATTAAGTAGAATTATTGTTGTTTTATTTATTTACTATTTTAATTGGGTAATTGGTTAGGTATTGGGCTTCACTGAAGTGACCCATTTAACTTGGCTCAGAAATTGGGCCCGTCTCTGATAGACAGGCCCATAGCCTTGTTAAAGCTTTAAAAAAAAGCCCAAGATCTTTAGCCCAAGAGTCACACGACTCAGGCCCAGAACCAGTCTGGTTCTGAGGCATATCCAAGGCCTTGAAGGGTCAATTTTGGAATCTTTATTTTTAAATTTTTCAGTAGATGTTAAGAAACTTCTAGAATAGGGACAATTGTACCAATGTTGAGTAGGAAAGGATAGGGATAAGATCTCAAATATCTCGAAATTGGACAGTTGCCCATTTCTGTGATAAGAAAGTACTAGAAATTAGATAACTGTCCATATTTCTGTTTAGGAAAGATGCCTTTTTTCTGATTTTAGGGAGGTAGATTCCTTTTTAGTACCCTACCCCTTATCCCTTTCACTACCTCACTCTATATAAACACTGACCCTTTTCTTCATTGGATACACTTACACACTTACAGACCTACACACATTGGAAAAACACATAGAAAATTCCTTGAAAGTACACTGATTCTGCACTGCTTTTGAGTCTCTTTCCGTCATTTTTAGCAAAGAACTTCTACTGGTTTCATTTTTGGTTGGGATTTCTGAGTTTGAATTTGAAGCTATTTTTGTTTCCTGTTTGGTATTCTTGCTGCTGCTTTTGCTCAGATTTTTCAGAGACTTATTTTCTCTCTTTGTTTTATTTTCTTGCCGATATCAGGGTATTTTCTTAACAATGTAAAAGTTTAATTTTGTTATTGTTATAATTCTGCTGTTCATTAAATTTATGTTTGATTTGAATATTGTCTTATGCATGAGTTAAATGGTTGCATAAATGATATTGGTTAAAGTTGCTTAGTTGGAAGTTGTGTGTAAATCCACGTAGAACTAGTCATTTACACTCTTTATTCCATGTAAGTTACATTAGCATTATGTTAAAGTATTCTGAAAATTGCAAAAAAATCTTCTTAAGCTTCATATATTCATGTTCGAAATATGTTATCCAGAAGATCTATATGCTTGTATGTAATAGAAGAAGTGAAAAATATTATTTTTTTTAAGAAACTTGTTAGAGCAGTAATAGGTAGATTTGTTTATCATTATAGAATTAATCTCAGTATTTGGTCAATAAGTTCTTTCTATATCTTTCTTGTATAATCAGTTAGTTTGATATATTACTAGCTTTTACTATTTTGTTTAAAAGTAATTAAACATAATAATTCCAATTCCTTAATTTTTGGATCATGAAAAATGAGGGTTCTTACGAGCAAACTGGATAGTAGGCGATATTGCATTTTTAGGGCCAAATCAATTGGTTCTATGGGATTATACTCTAGGTTTTTGGCTAATAAATCAAGTTGACAGTTCGATTAAAGGCATTTAGTCTTTCAAGTTTTAACTACACAATTTTTTTAAAACAAAATTATCACTTTAACATAGTGTTAATATAAGATATAGAATACTTAGGAAAGTCAATAGAAAAAAAAATGAATTTTTGATTTACTTTACTCTCGTCCAAGTCCCCTTAGCTTTCAGTTTTGAAAAATAAATATAAGTAAAATTCAATAATTGCCACCACAAAATGATAATCTCAAATTCGTTCAAATAAATACGTATTGGGCCAGAGTCATTTGGACTCTGTATTGTCTGGCCCAAATTATCTTGGATTAGTTTCATTTTTAGTTGTTCATAAAATGTGCATTGGGCCAGAGTGATTTGGACTCAGCCATCATCAAGCCCAAATCCTTTTTGAATTAAGTTCAGTTAGCTGGCCCAAATAATTGATAATGTATGTACTAGGCCAGAGTTCATTTGGACTCAACCTTTATCAGGCCTAAAGCCTCTTAATTATAGATCCATTGGGCAGCTAATATGTGTGCTGTCCAATTAATTCAAATAAATATTTCACATAGTATTAGATCTTTACACCTAGTCGCAAGATATAGGGTACTTAGCTTAGAGACATAATCATAACCTTAGGTGTACTTTAGCCTATGAGTAGCTTTGCCAAAATATATTAGAAATAATCTATTTTTTTATGTTTGATATGTTATATAAAATAGTAACAAAAGAAGAAAAAAAAATTCTTATTTCGTAATTTTATAATTCATAAGAAAATAATACATAGTATTAAGTAAAGCTTGATAATAGTTGGGTGGGTTGGGCTATAACCCAAATTTTATCCCATTTTGACTAGCCCATCGTAGCCCAAGTAATTTTGGATTATTAGAACTCATTTTGACCCGCCCAAAATGTCAATACATAAAAATCACAAGTCGTGATGACGCCTAACTCAACCTGCTAGGTAAGTCAACTAACATGAGAAACACAAAACGACTGAGATAATAAGAAAATAGAGAATAGAGAACTGAACCTTTACAAGTTTACTAAGACCTGGTAGTACGAATCACGAGCTCCTAAGATTTGGAAGTTCAAAACTGATACAAATAAATACACGTTATACTTGAAGGTTACTTAAACAGATTAGCAATAATCTAGACTACCAAGGACAAGCGGCAGCTATAACCAATCACACGAGCATCTTCCGAATCAGCACCCGACGTCACCAGCAACTCCACTTTAAAATCTGCAGGGAACGTGTAGAAGTGCAGTATTAGTACAATCGACCTCATGTACTAGTAAGTATTTTGTCTAACCTCGTTGAGGTAGTGATGATGCTTTTAGTTAAAAGATGCTTATTTTTTATAACCTTTACATTAGACTAACAGTATAGGCAGTTCAAAATATAAAAGATAAAAATACCGTATACAACTCTGCGAGACAGTCAACAATTACTAGCAGGAATCGCAGTAGAAGATTTACAATCTTTCCTGGTATGAGAAGTGTATCCAAGATATCAAGTCAAATGGCACGGTAATACCCTTCGTGCTTCTATCTCATCCTAACCATATATAAATAAATTTATGCGACAAACCAATTAGCACGGCAACACCCTTCGTGCGTTCAACCAATCCTTCCTAAATGTACGTATAACAGAACCAACTAGATGACAGAAACACGATAACCGGAATTACAAAGCAGGAAATACGCAAGTAACACAATGGATGAGGATATACATGTGGGCAACTGTAAAAGACTGGGCGGAAAGCACGCTAGTAATAACAACCAATGGGAAAACAAAGATTATCAACTCCAATTAACTAGCATAGTGGAGGCCTAAGTACAAATATAGCAAACAAGAAGGAAACACATGATCTTTACAAGTTAACAAGTAAGGGCATGAATGACTAGCATGGTGGAAGGCTTATACTAAGGTGCAACAAAATAGATACAACATGAGTATAATTATAAAAGCAGGAAATAGGCATGATCTTTGCAAGTTAAGCAAGTAGAAGGTATGAGCAATACAACAACAATTGAGATGGAGATCATGACTAAACAATGACAACAGATCACCTCAGATCTATAATTATGACAATAACAGTTCAAGGTAAAGACAAGGACATATAGACGAAAGACTGATATCAAATATAATGCATGTTCTTCATCCTCGCCTGCACGGTAACACCCATCGTGCCATGACCTCAGGATAACATACAAGCATAATGATATAAATGAAATGGCACGACATCACCATTCGTGCTTTTACTCTCAATAATGTGGGACTACATCACCCTTCGTGCTTTTACTCTCAATAATATGTACGACATCACCCTTCGTGCTTTTACTCTCAATAATATGGCATGACATCACCCTTCGTGCTTTTACTCTCAATGATATGGTACGACATCACCCTTCGCGATTTACACTCCCCCTCACATGACAATGTATAAACCATAGCATGACATCACCCTTCATGCTTTACACTCTTCCTTACCAAGCATATGAGTATCAATAACAAATAAGGCAGGAAGCACAAATAACATCAAGGAGAGTGTTTTAACAGATATTTCAAACAAATCCCAATCACATCCTTTCAAATAAACAATGATTCAACAATCCTCGAGAACCGTATTTTTCAAATACTTCCACAATTCTCACAGTGATCTACAATACAAGCATAAAGTCTAGTATCTCATAAATATGGGCCGTAGAATGAAATGATGATTTAGCATAGAGATGACCGAATTAGACACATCAAAGTATTCTCAGAATTTTAGTCAAGTTTAATCATGTTATAATAAGCTAAGTCTTGATTCCTATCATTTAAGATTATGTTCTTAGCTTCTAAGAGTCAAGTAAGGCATGAAGCATAAGCTCGCGCAATTCTACAAGCATAAATATAATATAATCCAACCCCGAGCATGATTAACCCTGTCACATACATATACGCTCGTCACCTCACATATGTATCGCCCCCACATGTAGCAAAAATGAAAAATAGGAGGAAAAATTCCCTCAACAAAGTTAGGCAAAATACTTACCTCCATTCGGCTAACTCAACACTCACTCTAGCTTTTTTCCTTAACAAATTCGCCTCCGCCTGGCTCAATCTAGCCATCAATGACTTGAATACATCACACAATGCAAGAGAAAATAATTTCAATTAATAAAGATGTGATTTTTATTAGATTTCCCAAAAGTCAATAAAAGTCAAAGTCTGGGCCCGCCCTGTCAAAACCCGGGTCCAAGGATAGTTCTTGACTACCCACAGCCTCGCGAGTCCAAATACATTTTGAGTCATATTCGACTCTAAAATCTCAATTTTTCATTCTTCAAAACTTTGACAAAATCCCCAAAATTTTCAATAGATTTCTCATGAATTTGATGTTAAATCTTGTATAAAATCATGAAATATAGATGAAAATTAGTTAAAGATACTTATCCAATGTTTTAGTATGAAAATCCCCTCTCAAAATTGCCTCACCTCGAAGCTAGCGTTCAAAAATATGAAAAATGGAGCAAAAACTCGTAATTCTCAACACTTAACAAGAAGCAGATGTTGCATTTACGAATAAAACTTCGCATTTGCGCATGAACAGTGTTTTCACAATTGCCATAAAATATTCGCAATGGCTAATGAATAGTGTTTCCGCAATCTCCATGAAAGGTTTGCAATTGCGAATGAACAGTGTCGCACCAGAAACTAGGAAAATCCAAACTTTTCCAAAATGACTAGAAACCAGCCCGAAACTTATTCGGAACCTCCCGGAAACAAACCATATATGAATTTCAATCATAAAACATGCTACGGTCCTGATCGCGCACTCAAAACACTGAAAAGAGATCGTCTTAATCCTATATTGACCATGGTCAAACTCCCAAATTTCTTAACTTTACTAGTCTCTCAACCAATAATCCAAAAATACACCCAAGCCCCTCGGGACTCCAAACCAAAAGTGCATACCAATCTAAAAACATCATATGAACTATCTCGCATGATCAAATATCCAAAATAACACCTAGAACTACGAATTAGACACCAAATCAAATAAAAATTTCAAGAAATCTTTGAAAATCTCTATTTTTACCACCGGACGTCCGAATCACGTCAAAATGACTCTGTTTCACACCAAATTTCACAGATAAGTCAAAAATATTATATTTGACCTGTACTGGGCTCCCAAACCAAAATATGGATATGGTATCAATAATTCCAAACATTCAATCAATTTTTCAAAGCATTAGATTTTTCAGACTTTTAATTTTCAATAAAAATTCATAACTCAAGCTAGGGACCTCGGAATTTGATTCCGGGCATACACCTAGATCCCATATTTCAATACGGACCCACCGCGACCGTCAAAATATGGGTCTGGGTCGATTTACTCAAAACATTGATCGAAATCAACTAAAATTAACTTTTTAGGCAAAAATTCTTATTTTGATCAGTTTTTTAGCATATAAGCCTCCCAGGTCAATACCCAGATTGCAGACGAAAATAAAGGAAGGCTAGAATGAGGCTCTAAAGGTTTCAAAACACAGAGTTTGGCTCTAAATCACCGAGCGAAGTGCAGATACTCAAAACGACCAGTCGGGTCGTTACATCCTCCACCACTTAAACATATGTTCGTCCTCAAACGTGCCAAGAGTCTTTCCAAAGCTATCAAATCACAGTTTAACCTTTCTAAGAACAATCCCGGGGGTGATCCCACATCACCCTGCTCTACATAAGCCCGTGGACACAACACCATTTGAGATCCTTGTTTTCAGCCTTGGTCCTTAAACCTTAGAACCCAATCTCTACCGTCCCGAATCCCACATCTACACACTGTATAAGTCTGAAAAAGTTGTATCAAATCACAACTATAATACAAGATGTAATCACATGATATACCCCATCACTTTGACACTCATAGTAGGAACTGGTGACCACCATTACTGCCCAAAAACAAATTTGATGCCGGTAGAAAACCACATACTGATTAGAACCTTGTTCAAAACCTTCATAACCTACCGATGATGAAAGAACACACATAACCACTTAACTACTCATCTGATCCATAAGCCAAGAAACTCACTTTCCCGACCAGGGCCTTTGTCCACATACTCAATAAAATATAATGTTATTCTTCCAAAGCTTCCTCATGCCAATACAATAGTGAAAATATCAGGTGTAGAAAACTCATCTTAGCCAATACAAGCAGCCACACCAAAAAGTATCAACTATAAACACATGGAGCCACACATAACCCGATCCCGAACACTAACAAGTAATAATTCAAATGTGATGACCCGACCGTTAATGCTCCGCTTCTCCCATTTGAGCTTCTACTTGATTTAATTATCGGTTTTATGTGTGATCAGGTTGGTTGGCTTGGGTTTGGAAAGGTTTTTAGAAGGTTTGAGACAATTAGTCTCTTTTAAGAAGGCTTAAGTTAAAAAAGTCAACTGGATGTTGACTCATATGTTAGAGGGCTTAGATGTGAGTTACATTGGTTCAAATAGCTTTGGTATATGATTTGGGACTTAGAAGAGTGATCGGAATGTGTTTTGGAGGTCCGGAGTAGATTTAGGCTAGAATTGGCGAAATTGAGTTTTTGGCGTTTTCCGATTGATAGGTGAGATTTTGATATATGGGTCGGAATGGAATTCTGGATGTTGCAGAGCTTTGTTATGTTATTTGGGATGTGTGTACCAAATTTTAGGTCTTTAGGCTCGAATTCGATGAGTTTTGGTGCTGTTGATGTTGTTTGAGGTGTTTTGAAGATTGGTACAAGTTTGAATAAGCTTATGGGATAAGTTTGTGCTTTTGGTTGAGGTCCTGGGGACCTCAGGGTAATTTCAGATGGTTGACGGTAAGTTTGAGGAATTGTTGCAGTTGCAGATTGTGCTGCTTCTAGTCCGCACCTGTGGATTGGGGATCGCAGGTGCGGTACCGCATGTGCGAAAGATGGGACGCAGAAGCGGCCAGGGGTGAATATGTCAGGAAACCATAGAAGCGGTTGTTTGGCCGCATCTGCGAAGGCACAGGTGCGGAAAGTCCCTTGCGGATGCGAAAGGGGCGACTTAAGTGAAAACCGCAGGTGCAGTCATAGGGACCGAAAAAGCGGTCTCGCAGGTGCGATTTCTGGACCGCAGATGCGAAAATGCCTGAGTAAGAATATATTATTTTCTCCTTCGTGATTTTAAGAGTGTTTCTTCACTTTTAAACACGAATTTTGGAGCTTTGGGCGATTTTGAAGAGAGAAATCAAGGAGGCATCATTGAGGTAAGGTTTTGGATTATGAAAACTCGTCTTTATGGTATTAATGCATGGATTAAAGTTATAATTAAAGGTAAAGTTTACAAAATAAGGCTTAGAAACCTAGGTGAGGATTTGGAGGAACATTTCTGGTCGGATTTTGGAACTCTTTACATATACGAACTCGTGGGTAGATAAGAAATCTAATGACGTAAATTTTATCGAATTCTGAGATGTGGGCCCGGGGGTCGAGTTTTGGTAATTTCGGATTTTGTAAATGCTTTTCGATTATTTTTGAGTTGGCTTTGTCCTTTGAGCATAAATTAATGGGTATGTTCTAATTTTGGTAGATTCAGAGCACCCGAAGAGCGATTCGAAGGGCAAAGGCATTGCAAGCCAGATTTTTGGCTGGATTGAGGTGAGTAATGATTTTAAATGCTGTTCTGAGGGTATGAAACCCCGAAATTTCATAGAGTTCGGCTATGTTGAGGTGAGACACACGCTATATGAAGAGGGTGGGGTCGTGCACCATTAGAGATTGTGACCTAGTCCATCCCGTATGACTATTTTACTGTGTATTTGATACCTAATTGTTTGATATGATTATATTATGGGCTAAATGCCATATTTGGGCTTCGCGCCAACTATTTGAACCCTTAGGGTATCTTAAATGATATTTTCTTCACTGTTTGATTTCATAAGTATGCTCAGTCATGCTATATTTTCACTATTTTAAGAACTCAGCTATGTTATTCTGTTTTAAACACATTAAATACTATTTTCAAAGATATTTGATATGAGCTTCGTATTTTTACTGTGGCCCGAGGAGATTATTAGATTCTGACTGAGTAAGGCCGAGGGCCTGTATTGTAAGGATACTTTTGGGTCGAGCTGCACGCCACATCAGTGATACATTGATAAAGATAATGAGGCTGATGGCCTGAGATTGTACGCCATGAGGTGGCTTGAGAATGATATGAGGCCGAGATCCTGTTTATGATGCCACGAGATGGCTTGATATTGTGCTTGGGCCGTAAGGGGCCCCTCCCGAAGTCTGTACACCCCCACTGAGCACAGGTACCCATTGTGATATGAGATATATCCCGAGGGGCTGGTATTGTTTTGTGATATTGCCCGAGGGGCAGATTCTGTTGGTACTGGGGGCAGTTAATATATGTTTACCTTTTTAGTTGTTTTTCTTGTATATTGTCTAATTGTTTAAAGGATGTTTATGAGATTTCACTGCTATTATATTTACTGATTTTGTTATGCCTCTTTTAGCTTAATGTGTGCCTTACATGTTTTTATATCGCTCAATCTTCACTTATTTTTATTACTCACTGAGTCGGAGTACTCACTTTACTCCTTGCACCACTGTGTGCAGATTCGGGTGCTACAGGTCTTGCTCCTGAGGGTTGATAGTTCCAGCAGGTCTTCGGAGATTTACTAGGTAGCTGCTTGGCGATGCACATCCCAGTGCATTCTTCCTCTATCTTAGTTCTTTTTGATTTAGTTATGTAGTAGTGGATTAGACTTCAGACTTCTAGTATTGTTTTAGATGCTCGTGATTGGTGATACCCCGATGTCGGGCTGTGTTGGTTTTATTTCCGCAAATTATACTATTTAAATGCTTATTTTAGGATTCTATTTCTTATTAAAGGCTTAGTGTTTATTATTATTAATTGTTTAATGTGAATTGGAAGTGTGTCGGCTAGCCTTGTCTTCACGAAAGGTGCAATCACGACTGGGTTGGGTTTAGGGTCATGTCAAGTTGGTATCATAGCCTAGGTTACGTAGGTCTCAGGAGTCATGAGCAGGTTTTTAAGACTCTCTCAAATCGGTACGGAGATATCTGTATTTATCCTCGAGAGGCTGCAGAACCTTTAGGAAAATTCCATATTCTTGACATTCTTGTCGTGCGAAATTGTTGATCTGAGTACTGAACTTCTGTTATTCTATTTTCTCACAGATGGTGAGGACACGTGCTACCGGTAAGGACGGACGACCACCAGTATCACCAGCGAGAGCCGCTAGAGGCCGAGGACTTGGCCGAGGCCGTGGTAGGGGTAGAGGTACAACACTTACACCAGCTGGGACAGTATCTACAGACCCACCAGCTGCCCCAGTTCAGGGTCAGGTCCCAGTGGTGGACACTCCAGCAACACCAGCTCAGGCACCAGCTGTGCCCATTGTGATTTCGGGTCTTCAGGAGACTTTGGCTCAGATATTGACAGTATGTATCAGCCTTGCTCGGGCAATCATGGTTTCTACTACCGCAACCACTTCTCAGGTAGAGGGAGGCCCTCAGACTCCCGCCACCCGCACACCTGATCCGGTGGTTCAGGAAGTGCAGACACCAGAGGCACCACTAGCCCAGCCGGTGGTAGCTGCTCAGGGCTATGTAGCTCCTGTTATGCTTGAGGATGAGCATAGTAGATTGGAGAGGTTTGGCAGATTCCATCCTCCTACTTGCAATGGTGCAGAGGGTGAGGATGCCTAGGGTTTCTTAGACAGATGTTAGAGGATTCTTAGCACTGAGGGTATTCTGGAGACTAGCGGGGTTACATTCAGGACCTTTCAATTTACTGAAGATGCCTTCACTTGGCAGGAGGCATATGAGAGGTGTATGCCTGTTGGTTCGACACCTCTGACTTGGCAGCAGTTCTTCGCTCTATTTCTGGAGAAGTATATCCCACAGTCCCGCAGGAAGAAGCTACGTAGGTAGTTCGAGCAGCTTTAACAGGGGATATGACAGTTACTCTGTATGAGATGAGGTTTTTGGAGTTGGCTCGACATGCTATTTGGCTGGTTGCTACTGAGAGAGAAAAAATCAGGAGGTTTGTTGATGGCCTTACCTACCAGCTTCGAGTTCTCATGACTAGGGAGAGGGTGTCACATGCTACATTCGAGGAGGTTGTTGATATTTCTCGATAGATCGAGTCAGTTCACCGCTAGGAGCGCGAGGAAAGGGAGGCTAAAAGGCCTCGAGGACATGGTAGTTTTTGGCGTCCTCCTTCGAGGGGCCAGTTTCAGCGCAACAGAGGCTGACAGTTCTGACATGCTCAGTCAGCTCGCCCAAGTTATCGTGGGGCATCATCAGGCCATAGTTCTCACGGTTCTCAGTAGGGCAATTCTTCACTTAGTGCACTTCCAGCCTAGGGTTCGTCCCGTGATTATCGGTTTAGGATTCTTCTATGCTAGGGGAGTCTGCTAGTCATGTCGGTGCTAGGGGTTCCCATTAGTCCCCGTCTCTAGCTACTCGATAGTTGTTATGAGTGTGGAGATATAGGCCACTTGTGGAGCCAGTGCCCTCATCGTTCTCAGTAGACGGTCAGTCATCAGCCTCAGCCCCAGCCACTTTACCACCCACCCACCCAGCTAGGGGTGGGGGACATTCATTTAGGGGTCGCCCCAAAGGGGGAGTTTGATTTGAAGGTGTCCAGGCTTGCTTCTATGTACTTCAATCTAGGCCCAATGCGATTGCTTCAGATGCGGTGATTATAGGTATCATCTCAGTCTAACGTAAGGATGCTTCTATGTTATTTGACCTTGGTTATACTTTCTCTTATGTATCGTCTCATTTTTCCCCTTATCTGGATATGCCTTGCGAGTCCCTTGTTTCTTCTATTCATGTTTATACACCGGTGAGTGATACTGTTGTGGTAGATTATGTGTACCGATCGTGTGTTATGTCTATTAGGGGTCTGGAGACCTGAGTGGATCTATTATTGTTATGTATGGTGGACTTTGATGTTATTTTAGGCATGGATCGGTTATCTCTATGCCGGGCTATTCCGGATTGTCATGCCAAGACAGTGACTCTAGCTATGCCTGGTGTGCCACAGATTGAGTGGCGAGGTTCGACCGATTATGTTCCCAGCAAAGTGATTTCTTTCTTAAAAGCCCAGCGTTTGGTTGGGAAAGGTTGTCTTTCATATCTAGCCTTTGTGAAGGATGTTGATGCAGAGACTCCTAGTATTGACTCTGTTCTAATTGTGAGGGATTTTACCCGACATATTTCCTGCAGACCTGCCAGGTATGCCACCAGACAGGGATATTGATTTTGGTAAGTGCCGGGCACTTAGACCATTTCTATTCCTCCGTATCGTATAGCACCAACGGAACTGAAGGAGTTAAAGGAGCAACTTTAGGAACTCCTATATAAAGGGTTCATTCGTCCTAGTGTGTCACTGTAGGGTGCGCCGTTTCTCTTTGTGAAGAAGAAGGATGGAACGATGAGAATGTGCATTGATTACAGGCAGTTGAATAAGGTAACAATCAAAAACAAGTATCCGTTGCCTCGTATCGATTATTTGTTCAATCAACTTCAGGGGGCGAGCGTATTCTCTAAGATTGATCTCCGCTCAAGTTATCACCAGTTAAAGATCATGGACTCAGATATTCTTAAGATAGCTTTCAGGACCCGATATGGTCATTATGAGTTCTTGGTGATGTCTTTCGGGCTAACCAATACCCAGCAACATTCATGCATTTGATATACAGTGCATTCCGGCTACTCTCGACTCATTTGTCATAGTATTCATTGATGATATTTTGGTATACTCGTGTAGTCAGGAGGAGCACGTGGAGCGTTTGAGTGTGTTGTTGCAGAGATTGAGGGAGGAGAAGCTTTATGCAAAGTTCTCCAAATGTGAGTTCTGGCTCAGTTCAGTGGCTTTCTTGGGGTACATGTTGACCAACGAGGGTATTCAGGTTGACCCGAAGAAGATAGAGGCGGTTCAGAGTTGGCCCAGACCATCTTCAACTATAGAGATTCATAGTTTTCTTTGCTTGGCGGGTTATTATCGCCGGTTTGTTCTGGGATTCTCGTCTATTGCATCGCTTTTGACAAGGTTGACTCAGAAGGGTGTTTCATTTTAGTGGTCTAATGAGTGCGAGGAGAGCTTTCAGAAGCTCAAGACTGCCTTGACCACAACTCCAGTGGTAGTATTACCATCAGCTTTAGGTTCTTACATCGTATATTGTGATGCTTCGAGAGTTGGTATTGGGTGTGTTCTGGTGCAGGAGGGTAGAGTTATTGCTTATGCTTCTCGTCATTTGAAGCCTCATGAGAAAAACTACCCTGTTCACGGTTTGGAGTTGACTGCCATTATTCATGCGTTGAAGATTTGGAGGCATTATTTGTATGGTGTGTCTTGTGAGGTGTATACTGATCATTATAGCCTCCAACACTTTTTCAAGCAGAGGGATCTCAATTTGAGGCAGCGAAGGTGGTTGGAATTACTTAAGGATTATGACATTATTATCTTGTATCACCCGGGGAAGGCCCATGTAGTGGCTGATGCTTTGAGCTGAAAGGCGGTGAATATGGGGAGTTTGGCGTATATACAAGTTGGGGAGAGACCTCTTGCATTTAATTTTCAGGATTTGGCCAATCAGTTCATGAGTTTGGATATTTCGGAGCCCGGTAGGGTATTGGCTTGTGTGATTTCTCGGTCTTATTTATATGAGCGCATCAGGGAGTGCCAGTATGATGATCCTCATTTTCTTGTTCTTAAGGACATAGTTCAGCAATATGATTTGAAGGATGTGACTATCGGAGATGATGGGGTGTTGAGGATGCAGGGTCGGATATGTGTGCCCAATGTAGATGGGCTTTGGGAGTTGATTATGGAGGAGGCCCATAGCTCGCGGTATTCCATTCATCTGAGAGCCGTGAAAATGTATTAGGATCTGAGAAAGCATTGTTGGTGGAGAAGAATGAAGAAAGACACTGTGGGATTTGTAGCTCGGTGTCTCAATTGTCAGCAAGTGAAATATGAGCATTAGAGACCGGGCAGCTTGCTCCAGCGGATGGACATTCCAGAGTGAAAGTGGGAGCGGATCACTATGGACTTTGTAGTTGGACTCTCACGGACTTTGAAGAAGCTTGATGCTATTTGGGTGATTACGGATTGGCTGACCAAGTTCGCACACTTCATTCCTATCTGTACTACTTATTCTTCAGAGCAGTTAGTGGAGATATATATCCAGGAGATTGCTTAGTTGCATGGTGTCCCAGTTTCCATCATTTCAGATCGGGGCACTCATTTTACTTCACAGTTTTGGAGGTCTGTAAAGCGAGAGTTGGGTACTTAGGTTGAGTTGAGCACAACTTTTCACCCTCAAACGGACGGGCAGTCTGAGCGCACTATTCAGATATTGGAGGATATGTTATGCACTTGTGTCATTGATTTTGGAAGGGTGTAGGATCAGTTTCTACCGCCTGCAGAGATTGCTTATAACAATAGTTACCAGTCGAGTATTCAGATAGCTCCATATAACGCTTTGTATGAGAGACAATGTAGATCTCTTGTTGGTTGGTTTGAGCCGGGCGAGGCCAGGCTATTGGGTATAGATTTGGTGCAGGATGCTTTAGACAAGGTAAAGGTGATTCAGGAGAGGCTTCGTATAATGCAGTCGAGGCAAAAGAGCTATGCTTACAGGAAGGTTCGTGATGTGTCCTACATGGTTGGTAAGAAGGTTCTGCTGAAGGTTTCACCCATGAAGGGTGTTATGAGGTTTGGAAAGAAGGGTAAATTGAGTACACGGGTCATTTGACCTTTTGAGGTACTTCGTAGGATTGGGGAGGTGGATTATGTGCTTTGCCACCCAGCCTGTCAGGTGTTCACCCAGTATTCCATGTTTCTATGCTCCGGAAGTATTTTGGGGATCCGTCTCATGTTCTAGATTTTAGCACGGTTCAGTTGGAGGGTGATCTGACTTATGATGTGGAGCCAACAACTATTTTGGAGCATCAGGTTTGGAAATTGAGATAAAAAGATATAGCTTCAGTGAAAGTGCAATGGAGAGGTCAGCCCGTGGAGGAGGCTACTTGGGAGACCGAGCAGGAGATGTGGAGCAGATATCCTCACCTATTTGAGGCTTCAGGTATGTTTCTTGACTCGTTCGAGGATGAATGTTTGTTTAAGAGGAGGAGGATGTGACGAACCAGCCGGTCATCTCATGAGTTACCATTTCGCTTCCTCTATTTCGGCTTCTACTTGCTTTAGTTATCGGTTTATAAGTGATGAGGTTGGTTGGCTCGAGTTCGGAAAGGTTTTTAGAAGGTTTAAGACACTTAGTCTCTTTAAGAAGGTTTAAGTTGAAAAAGTCAAATGGATGTTGACTCATGCATTAGAGGGCTCAGATGTGATTTCCTATGGTTTAGATAACTTCGAGAGATGATTTGGGACTTAGGAGTGTGATCAGAATGTGTTTTGGAGGTCCATTTGATAGGCTTGAATTGGCGAAATTGAGTTTTTGGTGTTTTCCGGTTGATAGGTGAGATTTTGATATAGGGGTCGAAATGGAATTATGGAAGTTGTAGTAGCTTTGTTATGTCATTTAGGATGTGTGTGCAAAATTTCAGGTCATTTGAACGTGGCTTGGTTGGTTTTTTGATCAAAAGCGAAATGCGGAAGAATTTAGAACCTTAGGCTTGAATTCGATGAGTTTTTGTGATTTTGATGTTGTTTAAGGTGTTTTGAAGATTGGTACAAGTTTGAATAAGTTTATGGGATATGTTTGTGCATTTGGTTGAGGTACCGGGGGCCTCGAGGTGATTTCGGATGGTTGACGGGGAGTTTGAAGAATTATTGCAGCTGCAATATGTGTTGCTTCTGGTATTTCCGCACCTAGAGATTGGGGACCGCAGGTGTAGCGTCGCATATGCGAAAGAAGGGCCGCAGAAGCAGCCAGAGGTGCATTTGTCAGGAAACCGCAGAAACGGTTATTTGGCCGCATCTGCGAAGGCGCAGGTGCGGAAAGTCCCTCGCAGATGCAGAAGGGGTGACTTAAGTAAAAACCGCATGTGCGGTCATAGGGACCGCAGAAGCGGTCTCGGAGGTACGATTTCTGCACTGCATATGCGGAAATGCCTGGGTCAGAATATATTATTTCCTCCTTTGCTATTTTCATAGGGTTTCTTCACTTTTAAACACGATTTTTGGAGCTTTGGGTGATTTTGAATAGAGAAATCAAGGAGGCATCATTGAAGTAAGGTTTTGGATTATGAAAACTCGTTTTTATGGTGTTAATGCATGGATTAGAGCTGTAATTAAAGGTAAAGTTTAGAAACTAAGGCTTAAAAATCTAGGCCTTTGAATGAGGATTTGGAGGACCATTTGTGGTAGGATTTTGGAACTTTTTATATGCACGAACTCGTAGTGAGATAAGGAATAAAATGACGTAAATTTATCGAATTCCGAGATGTGGACTCGGGGTTCGGGTTTTGGTAATTTCGAATTTTGTGATGCTTTTAGATTATTTTCGAGTGGGCATCGTCCCTTTAGCATAAATTAATGGTTACATTCTAATTTTGGTAGATTCAGAGTATCCGGAGAGCGATTCGAAGGGCAAAGACATTGAAAGCTAGATTTCAGGCCGGATTGAGGTGAGTAATAATTTTAAATATTGTCCTAAGGGCATGAAACCCCAGAATTTCATAGTGTTCGGCTATGTTGAGGTGAAAGACACACTATATGACGAATATGGGGTCGTGCACCATTGGGGATTGTGACCTAGTCCATCCCGTATGACTATTTTATTGTGTATTTGATAGTTAATTGTTTGATATCATTATATTTTGGGCTAAATGCCATATTTGGGCTTCGTGCCAACTATTTGAATCCTTAGGGGATCTTAAATGATATTTTCCTCACCGATTTCATACTTGTGCTCAGTCATGCTATATTTTCACTATTTTAAGAACTCAGCTATGTTATTCTGTTTCAAACACATTAAATGATATTTTCAAAGATATTTGAGCTGAGCTTCATATTTTTACTATGTCCCAAGGGGCTTATAAGATTCTGACTAAGTAAGGCCGAGGGCCTGTATTGTGAGGATACTTTTGGGTCGTGATACATTGATTATGATAATGAGGCCGGGGGCCTGATATTGTATGCCACGAGATGGCTTGAGATTGAAATGAGGTCGAGAGCTTTTTTATGATGCCACGAGATGGATTGATATTGCGCTTGGGTCGTAACGGGCCCCTCTCGGAGTCTGCACACCCCCAGTGAGCGCGGGTACTCATTGTGATATGAGATATAACCCGAGGGACTGGTATTATTCTGTGATATTGTTCGAGGGGATGATTCTGTTATTACTAGGGGCAGTTAATATATGTTTACCTTTTAGTTGTTTTTCTTGTATATTGTTTAACTGTTTAAAGGATGTTTATAAGATTTCACTGCTATTATATTTACTGATTTTGTTATGCCTCTTTTAGCTTAATATTGTGCCTTACGTGTTCTTATATCGCTTAGTCTTCATTTATTTTTATTACTCATTGAGTCGGAGTACTCACTTTACTCCCTGCACCATTGTGTGCAGATTCGGGTGCAACAGGTCTTGCTTCTGAGGGTTGATAATTCTAGTAGGTCTTTGGAAATTTACTAGGTAGCTGCTTGGCGATTCGCAACTCAGTGCGTTCTCCCTCTATCTTAGTTCTTTTTTATTCAGTTATGTAGTAGTGGATTAGACTTTAGACTTCTAGTATTGTTTTAGATGCTCGTGACTGTTGATATTTAATTTTTTCCTGTATATTTTTTTAATATGCAGAATATTTTCAAAATAGCATATGTATGCATATATAAGTATATCCAAATATTTTATAATTTTTTTTATTTTTAAAAAAAATTTAAATTAATTTATTGCCCTAAAAAAGCCCAATAATTATTTTCAAAATTATCATTTTAGTGATTCATTTATTGAAATCTCATATTTATACTAAAATATAGCTGAGATAATAATTTTGCATATTTTTACAAATTTATTTAGTATTTTTAAGGCTAAATTGCATATAATTGCAATATTAGCCTCTTTTAGATTTAATTACGTTTATGTCTATAAAATTAGGTCCAATATTTTAATTTGATAATTATGTTTTATTAATCATTTTAGTACCTCTAATTTATTTCCAAAAATTATTCTACTATTTTTTATAAAATAAATAAGGGAAAAGTGGATATTTAAAATCTACCCCAATTGTATTTCGATTTTAGCCTTATTTGAACCTCCAATTGAACCCAATTTTAAACCCAATTACACAACCCAAGTCCTAGTCATTCCCGACCCACAACCTAATTAAAACAACCCGCCCGGATTCCCATTTGATCCTAGCCGTTGATCTGAGCAGATCAACGGCTTACATTAACCCTTTCCTTTTTTAATCTCGACCTACCCCCTAACCCTAACCATTTCATACCTTCAGCCGCCTCTGAATCCCTTTCTCTCTCAATTCTCTCGCAACCCCCTCTCAAACCCTAGCCGCCACCCTCTACTACCACCCTAAAATCGCCCAAATCAATGGCTTCCAAAGCCACTGGAGGCCTGTATCTACCTCCTATGGCTTCTACATGCCCGATTATCATGGTTTCAAGGCTAGATACTGGAAAAGTCTGATCCAGACCTTGGTCGATCTCAGCTTTATGAATTTCTCCGGTCATCTTTGACCTTGATCCGGCCAGCCATGGCTATTCGAGCCTGACTCTTGACTTCTACTGCTTAGATCGATGATTTTCCTAGCCTTTCTCACCATTTGGGTGTTCTTCTGATACCCTAACCTTTAAGGTTCTTCCGATTTCTTTTAGGTCTGTTTCAGACCTGTGCTTGCTCTAAACTTCAGAACATTTTTCAAAGTTTCTTTTAAAACTTTATCTTCAAAAACCCTTATTTTTTCTATTTAAGTTTTGTTAAGTTATTTCGAAACTTTCTCTAATTTTTTTGACATGTTCTACTGTGTTTCCTTATGTCGTTCTTCTACTTGAGTTTGCATGTTAAGGGCCTTAATTTCTTTTGAGATTTCTGAATATTTTTTTAGTGTTTGTCTGATTTACTTGATTTTCATCTCTAGACTCGATTGGTGTTGAAAACCCTGTAATTTTGGGTTCATTCGAGTTCTGAGACTATTTGCTGTGTGATTTACCTATTCATCATCTCTGAATTCGATTGGTTTCAAAACCCTAATTTATTTGGGGCTTATTCAAGCTTCTGAAGTTGTTTCCCCTGTTTGAAGTTGCTCGACTGGATTTGAAACCCTTTTGTTTCACCATCTGTTTCTTTAAGTGATTTTGACTTCTTGCCACCATTATACTTTTCAGAAGGGCCTTTTCACTTGACCCATTACATTCTATTTGATACTCTTTTCTCTATTATTAAGTTACTGAAGTTGACCTATGTGACTACCATGTTTCGATAGTTCACTATCTACTGGCTTTGTGATTGTTATTGCATGATACTTCTCTTTGTCATAAGTTCAGTCTCGCATGCCTAATGTTTATGCACTCTTTTATATGCTAAATTCCCCTTTTGAATGACCTCAAATTCTAGACTAATTTCAAACCATTCCTTGTGAAATTTTTATTCTTTCCTTGTCTCACCTTACTGATTTCCTTGTTTCTTGGTCTAATTTGAACACTTTCCTTTGAACCTTCGATCCCTACCTTTTCTACTCAATATGATTGATTCTCTTACTTTGATTACATTGGTACTTGATTCTTACCGACATTTCCTGGATTAGGATATGATGAACCTAGTCTCTATTACATATTGAGTACTTGTACTATGTTGAAATATTTCCTTATTGGTTATATTCAGACTTATGAGATTTATTTACTTATTTAGTATTTGCATGTTACCGTTTAATTTTAACCCCTTAATTAAAGGAGGTACTTATACTGATTTGATTTTAATTAGTACATAGTTCCATAATTACTGATAAACTACGATTCTTGCCTTATTTTCTACCCGTTTTCAAACTATAATACCTTTCTCTTTCATTAACACACACACACACACACAAACACTCTCAGTTCTAAAATCGCTTACACTCAAAACATTCTCTCCTACTTTACTACTTCTACTGTGACCTATTCAGCTGGTTGAAAGCCAAAGCTATATTTTAAAATGCTGCTACCTTGCCTTTACTGTATTTTGCTTCTTTGAAATGGTATGTTCTGATTAAAATTTAAGCATTACAACAATATGTTTACTTAATACTTTTGCCTTCTTGTCTACCTACTGCTTGTGTTTAATTCAATACTTTATTCTAGCATACTGTAATTTCTTTCTTCCTATTCTGAATCTATGTATTAAGTATCCTATACCCCTATCACAATGTATTTGAAATTGATGGGTTGTTTGAGGCATGACAATATTGAGCATTTCTGTCCATGGCTCAAACTTGATTCCCCTGGGATCAGAACCTCTATGTAGTCTCTAGTTGTGTGTTCTGGTGGGCTTATTGGTATGCCAACATATTCTATTGCTGTGCATGCCCTAATCTGACCCTTGCCTGAGTACATAGGCTCTTTGCAATTTCCCAACCCCTGAACCCCTTTTGTATGAAATTATCAACTTGTTTATGGCTATTTCGCAGAAACCCTTTCCCTCTCCTTTATTCCCTCAGAACTCTGTTTCTTCACTTGCACTCTCTCTTAGACTTAAGTTCTACCCCCTTCTTGTGAGCCTTGCCTTGGGACCCATGAGCTCCCTCTAAACTTGGACACTTTAGGGATGGCACTTCCACACTGCACTTGTCCCTATTCTGGTGATACAATTTGGCTGTGAGCATTGCCAGGTGTCCCATTGAGGCTCTTAAGGAACTCTGACACACTCAAATTGGAGAAAGGCTGTGAATCAATGGTCTTTGAGTTGGTCTATCTCATAACTCAGAGAGGAAGTCAAGAATCAGGCTTCCTCAGGTTGTAACTTTTCTGATGTAATTTGTTATTCTGGTTTGTAATAAGTTGTAATAAACATCTGGGGCTGGCTAGTGAAAAGGGGTGGGTAACTATGCATGCAACGGTATAAATCATGCCTATAGGGTGTTTTAACTTTTGCATATTCAAACTTCACCTAGAAATCATGCCTATAGGGTATATTAACTTTTGCATATTCAAACTTCACCTAGAAAATCATGCCTATAGGATGTTTTAACTTCTACATATTCAAACTTCACCTAGAAACCATGCCTATATGAATGTTTTAATAAGTCAAATTGCATTTAGACACCATGTCTATCGGGTTTGAAATACGTTTCTACATTTAGATACCATGTCTATAAGGTTTAAAACACGTTTCTGCACTTAGACATCATGTCTATAAGGTTTCTGAAATTAGACACCACGTCTAAAAATAGTAATGCATAGAAATCATGCCTATAGGGATCCTCGAGCAATTTTGATTCGTTTTCATTCACAGTCAATGTTGGATATAAAATCGGTAATAGTAGAAGATATCACCTGCAGAACCTGTAAACAATTTTATTTAATTTTTGTACATTCTGCATCTCTTTTAATAATCTAAGTCCCTCACTTAACAAGTATGCATATAGGACTTCAAACAATTCATTTCTAGCCTTAACAGGTATGCATATAGGACTTCAAACAATTCATTTCTAGCCTTACTATCTCATCACGTTCTAAGTTTAGTAGATATCATGCCTATAGGACCCTGTCTAAAAACTTAGCAAGCCTTAGAGTAATAACTGTAAACTAAATCTGTTTCTATTAATCATTACAACCAGCAGGCAGGCCTGATTTGGACTTCTTATATGAGTTATGTAATGAACCAATCTGCCTCAATATTTAAACTCCCTCATCTTTGGTATTTTTAATCAGACTTAAAAAGTATGTGCAAGTCATGCTAAGGATATTTTTAATCAGACCTAAAATGTATGTGCAAGTCATGCTAATTATATGCTTTCTTTGTTTAAGGAGGCATATATGAGCCTTTGTTTGTTTATATGCTTTCCCCCAAATATGCAATATGTGTTGTATATCGCCTTAGAATTTTTGCCTTTGGAACTTCAAATAAGCCTAATATCCCTCACTTTTAGGATTAGTAGTCCTAAATGCCTCTGGGACTGATAGGAGTGGGACGGGTAATAGCATGCAATAGGTGATCGAGACCGATCCGCACTTTAAATACCTTAACGTGATAGGAAGGGTAGATATGGATATGATGACCATGCGATAATGTCACATGTAGCCCCTCATTGAGAAGTGATTACCGGACACTGTGTGGGGTGATCCATATTTTAATAAACCTAGGAACTCCCCCCCCTCTTTATTCTTCATTTCTATCGGCATTGTAACTCCTTATTTTAAAAAGTCGGCTTTTCTAATTGTTCTTTCAAACTTTGTTTACTTTCAAACCATTATGTGTTGAAATCCCCTCTTATTTGAGCCTTATCTGCCTTTATGCTAATTGCACCTCAACTCACAATAATTGTTTGGTCGGGAACTACACTAGTGGATTCTGACGGGTGCCTAACACCTTCCCCTTAGAATAATTTCAAGCCTTTACCCTATCTCTGGTTATTCAAATCAAACTCTTTTGGTGTCCTAATGCACCCTAATCATTAGGTGGCGACTCTTCAAATGCAAACCCAGTTCTCAAAAGGAATGAGTTGTCCCTCCAAATGTCATAAACCCGATTTCGCGAGAAAAATGGGGCGCGACAGCATGTCGAATCTGCTGGGGAGAATTAGATTTTTACCATTTCAGACTATTATTGTAAATTTATGCTCCTTTATTACTTGTTTAATTCCTTTAAGCATTCAATTCCCTTTTCAATTGTAAAACTGACTTGTCTTTTGTTTCTTTCCTTTTCTGCTTTCCTTTACTACTGATTTAAATTATGAAACTGTTGTATTTACTGCTCCCTTAACGTGCAAATACGTGACAACATGTCTTTAATTATTGCATAATTATGCTCAATATCATATTCCACTCGTGCCAAACAAATACCATAGCAACGCTTATAATGAGTGGTTGCGCTCTTCCGATATTATCACCCCCTAAATCCGGAAAAGGCTTATTTGTGGTAAAACTAGTCGATCAACGGTGTAGTAGTCGGTTCCATGCCTTTCCCCCTTGAGTTTTCCACTCAAGGGTACCAGTCTAAAACCCCATAGAAATCTTTCTCTATTTAACTGTGCATGCATCATGGTCAAACCTAACCGAGTCTGTTATGTTGTCCGCATAATGAATCTTTAAGATAGCCTTGTCTAAAGTCCACTGGGTTTCCCTAAACCCAAATAGAAACTACCCACTTTTTGTGCATTTATTTGGAGATCTAAATGCTTTTATACCGATTGTTGATATTAAATAGTCGAGTCCGGTAGGGGTAAGGGCCTAACTTATTTTTCTTGCAGAAACATGAGGCACAAAGTCCCCCGATTCGGCATGGTCACCAACATCCACCCAAAACTGCTAAGCTGGTGGAAAGATTTTCACTCCAGTGATCAGACTCTTGTATGGAAATATTTGGGAAACCTAATTTCTCTCCTGGAAATCCAACCCAACAACAAGATCATAGAAGCTGCTACTTTGTTCGTGGATTGTGAGAGGTCCGTATTCCACTTTGGGGATATTAAAATGACACCCTTACTAGAAGAAATAGGCGGATTGGCTGGTACAGCATGGGAAACTCTAGGTTTGTTAATGCCTGAAAACCATAAGGGCAGGGGCTTCCTCAAAATGATGGGTTTAAAGAAGAATCCAAAACTGACATGCTTGAAAGAATCCTACATCCCTTTTGACTATTTGTACGAGAGATACGAACACAACAAATCCTACCGTACTTATCCTGACAAGTTTGCCATCACATCATTGGGGCATATTCACTGAAGAGTCTTCGTCTTCATGTTTTGTTTCCTGGGATGATAGTTTTTCCAACTAAGAAAGCAAGGATCCATACCAGGCTAGCTATGGTAACTAAAACTCTAATTGAGGGAATTGGTGGGCAACTATTCAGTATTTTTCCCATGATCATTGCAGAGATGTACCGAGCCTTGGAAACGTGTCAACAGGGAGCCAAACACTTTGATGGCTGCAATTTACTACTCCAGCTCTGGCTCATGGAGCATCTCCAAAATGGTGAATATCGACAAGAGATTCACTGAAGGGACTGGGATGATCATATAGCCTTCCATCATCCAAGGCGAATGAATTACATGCCCAACATGTTCGCTTAACCGGAAGATGCCAAGGGATGGGTAGAGCTATTTGACAATCTGACTGAGGACCAGGTACAATATATGTTCGAGTGGTTTTCAACCGAGTAGTTCATCGTCTGATCCAGAGATGCACCTTTCCTGATATTGATCGGCCTAAGAGCACCTTTCCAGGTTATGAGGCAAGCTGGTAGGAAGTAGGTTATACCCAGGGTCGACAAGATGAGTCACTTCCGGGTTGGCTTCCAGGATGATGATAGTCCTTACAAGTGCCAAGCTCAGCATATGTGGCACTGCAAGATCATCATAGGGAGGGATACCATTGAGCTAGATAGATACTATGCTAGTTGTGCCCCTTATTAGTCAAGCTGGTTGGAGGATAAGAATGATGGCCTGGGCAGGCCTGTGTTTACTCGAGGTCACAGGATCGTAGATGAAAAGGCCGAGGCATAGGTCAAATACAATCAACTGCGCAAAAGGATTCGGGAATACGAAAGCGAGCACCGTGAAATACAAGAAGCCAATAAAAAGCTAATTGAAGAATGGAAGGATATGGTTGTCAGCGCCAATAAACGACTGCAATATTTGGAGCGACGCTTAGTGGAGTTGGAGGATGAATTTCTCATGAGGGTCGAAGACTGCCAAAATACTGAAGGAAACGAAGGCGGGCACCTAGCCAGAGCCTACCTATTGCTGGGACTTTGCAAGTTGGGAAAGATGTTCGATGGAGCCAAGGATGCCGAATTTGGGGAAGGTCCTTCTGGGACCAAATAGATATGAGTTTTCTTCTTTTTATGAAATGTAATAAGGCCAATGGCCACTAGCAACTTTTATTTCCTGTTATTTTGTGTCGATTTGGGATTCTTCTACTTTTTATCAATAAAATGAGGCATTTAGAATTCCAAGTTCTCCAAATCAACTTATTGCTAGACCTACCTCGGGCACAAAAAGGTCCCCAAATTAAGACACGCTTTACATTCCCGCACTATGTGTTTAAATATTGCAGCATTTTTTTATTATCCTAACTGACTTGTTACCTTTTTTTGTTTTTAATTTTTGTTTATTTATTCCCCTCCCCAAAGGTTAGTTCGTTCACTCTGGCAACATCATCTTATTCTACGAGATCCAGGGGCCCTCCACCCACTCCTCCTGTTAGTCCTGTCAAAAACAAGAACGAAGGGAAGATGGAAGATTTGAACAACACCAGAAAGGAAAACTCAACATAACGGGTAGATGTCACTCATGGTCATGTTGCTCAAGTTTTCAGAAAAAATACATCCCAACTCGAACAAAAGCTGCTGAAATTACAAGAAGAACTTAATCAGGTCCGGAATAAGGAAAATCTGTCATTTTCCCTCACTACTCCAGATATCAATTTCCTAAATGCTCAGAACCCTACGCCTCCACAGAACATCTCGAAGCAACCGATCCATCCCACTCCTCACCACCACTGCAACACCTTCCATACCTTAAATAACACCCTGCTACTCATCCTAGAACTCTAAAACTCCACAAATGACCACTGCCACACCCACCATGACACCCTAATCTACATGGATACTATGCCACACTTCACCCAACCCATATCAAACACACCCGAGCCTGATGATAAAGACTTTCTCATTAGAAACCTGGCTAAAGAACTTAAGAAATTGACTAGCTGAATTCAAGGCGTTGAAGGAAGTAAGGAAATTGAAGGGCTGAACTATGAAGATCTTTGCATACAGCCCGATGTCGAACTACCCAAGGGGTACAAAGCTCCTAAGTTCGAGATGTTTGATGGTACAGGGGATCCAAGGGTCCATTTGAGAACGTACTGTGAAAAGCTGGTTGGAGTAGGAAAAGATGAGAAAATCCGCATGAAGATTTTCATGAGGAGCTTGACGGGAGATGCTTTATCTTGGTACATTAGCCAAGATATAAAGAAGTGGTCGAACTGGGTTAGCGACTTTATGGACAGGTTCAGGTTTAACACGGAGAATGCGCCGGATGTGTTCTATATTCAAAATCTAAAGAAGAAGCCCACGAAAAATTCCGCGAGTATGCTACTCGCTGGAGGTTCGAAGCTACTAAGGTTAGACCTGCCTTAGAAGAAGAACAAATGAACAAATTCTTTGTCCAGGCTTAAGACCCACAATATTATGAAAGGCTGATGATGATCGAGGGTCACACATTTTCTGACATTATCAAGTTGGGAGAAAGGATCGAAGAGGGCATCAAAAGCGGTATGGTTACGAACTTCGAGGCCTTGCAAGCTACAAATAAGGCCTTACAGTCAGGATGTGTGTCCAAGAAAAGGGACATAGGAGCCATAATGGTTGCACAAAGAACCAAATCTCCCATCAAATACCAAACCTACCCAATTCCTCCACTCGCATATCAACCAACTCCAAACTACCAATAACCCTCACCCTCTTACCAAACTCCACCACCCACTTATCAATCACCTCCCATATATTAGCCTACTTCACCCAAACATTCCCAACCCACACATGTTTACCAAGCCTACAATAATCAACCAATCCACTATTAATCCCCTCCTGCATGCCAAAACTTCCCTAGACCCCGACCAAACTTTGACCGAAGGCCTCCAAAATAATACATGGCTATTGCTGAACCTATCGACCAATTGTATGAAAGACTCAACGCTGTTGGTTATGTCACCCCTATCCCTGTTGCAATTCTTGAGAACCCTTCTCGGTGGGTTAATCCAAATAAATCCTATGCATACCATTCTGGCATGAAAGGACATACAATTCATGAATGTCGTTCTCTGAAAGATAAGATCAAGACTTTAATTGATAACAAGATTATTGTGGCGAAGGAGCCTGCTCCAAATATCTGCAATAACCCTCTGCCTGACCACAAGGGTAGAGGAATTCACATGATTGCAATAGAGGATGATTAGGATCCCAACGAATCAATCGGTTTGATCACAGAAGGTGACAACCCAAAGAAACCAATAGTCATCCTTAATCCGTTCTTAGTCCAGATCAATCCTCTGGGGATGCCGAGGTAAATATGTCCGTGCCACTTGAGTTTGAAGCAACATCCTCAGCTAAGACGCCAGCGCCAATTGAGGTTAAATTTGTGTCTCTAGCAAAGGTACCTACACCATTTGAAGTTACAGTTTTACCGCCCCAAGGTACATGCTCCGTTCGGAGTAAAGATAGCCACGCCGATTCCAGTGGCGATGTCAGCCATGACACCATTCCATATAAAGGCTATACCATGGGATTACACAGCTGAGGCAAGAAGGAAAGTCAAGGTTATGTTCGGAGAGGCTATGCGGCACAGGGTAGATAAGAACCGGTAGAGTTTATACCCCGAAACATATGGCTGAGCCGAGCAAGCAGGCCTATAGCTGGCCAACCATCACTGAGACCGGGCCAGATAATCTCTAGAGAAAGATACAGGCCAAGGAATACTCGGTCATTGACCAGCTAAAAAAAACACCGGCGCAAATTTCTATCCTTGCTTTGCTACAAAATTCTAATGCACACAAGAATGCCCTGTTAAGGGTGCTGAGTGAAGCATATGTGACAAGAAACATCACCGGCGGAGTGATGGCTAACATGGTAGGACAAGTATTGGAAGTCATAAGATCACTTTTTATGAAGATGAGCTACCACCTGAAGGTTTGAGTCACAACAAGGCATTGCACATCACCGTGCAATGCGAAGATTATTTTATCACCAGAGTCCTGATTGATGGGAGATCCAGGCTCAACATTTGTCCGTTGGTAACACTTAGGACATTGAAAAAGGGACTGCTCGAGATAAACGATGGGGCTATCAACGTGAAAGCTTTCGACGGTTCCCAAAGGTCCACCATTGGGCAAATTAGTCTGTTTTTGCAAATGGGGCCTACTTGGTTCGATGTTGATTTTCAAGTGATAGATATGCCGGTATCTTACAATTTGCTGTTGGGACGACCATGGATTCATGCCGTTGGGGCCGTAGCATCAACACTACATCAGGTAGTAAAGTTTGAGTGGAATCACCAGGAGGTGATCATTCACGATGATGGAAGCAATCCTATATACAGTCGCCAGACCATTTCGGCAATCAGAGGCAGAAGAAAGATAGGTGGGGAGACCGATCATCACATCGAGCGAGTCAACGCCATTGACAAGGACAAATGGTGGGACAACAAAATTGAGAGCATACTGAACTGGAGTGGGTACGAACCTAGAAAGGGGCTTGGCAAGAACCTCCAAGGAATCGTTAAGCCTATAAAACTCAAGAAACATGGCACCACATTCGGTCTGGGATATGAGTATACTTGGGAAGAATTCAACAACTGGTTTCCACCATGGCGTGGTCCTTACTATCCACTAGAACATCCAATACCATGCTTGGAACAGACTTTCCAACTGGCCGATGTTATCTATGGGTCAAAAGAAGAGGAAGCACTGGCAGCAGTAAAGAATTTGTTCCTAGAAGACGATGACTTGGATTGTTGCGTCGTTATCGAGGAGGAGGGAGAGGAATGTCGTTCCATACAGGATGTAAGTAGAGAAGCACGCCTCAATAACTTGACCATCAGAAATACCAGAGCCCGACGAGCCTCGGGGGAGCAAGGCTGAACAAGCATCATGCACTATCTTTTATTTTACTAGTTAATTTTTTCTTTTCATATTTTTAAATTTCCGCAATAAGATCTTCAATGTTCAAAAAAGTTATGGAATTTATCAAAGCATTTCGATTTTCCTTATAAATCAACACTCTCATTATTTTCTCTCATTACTTTACTTATACATCATTACTATTACTTACCTTAATGAACTAATGACTGTCACAGGCAATGAGACAACACAACAAATATACATAGATTCAGAGGAAGATGACATACCAGAGGAGAGTGTTAAGGAAGTTGAGAATTTTGAAAGTAGACAAAAATATAACCTGGACGAGACTGAGGTTGTTAATTTGGGGGATGAAGAGAATGTCAAGGAAACACGAATCAGCGTTCATTTATCGCCATAGGAAAAGAAGGAATACACAAAAAGTTTAAGAGAATATGAGAACATATTCGCCTAGTCGTATGATGACATGACATGCTTGAGCACGTATATTGTGGCTCATAAACTACTAACTGATCTGATATGTCCGCCGGTAAAATAGAAGCTCAGAAAGTTCAAGCCGGATGAGTTTGAAAATCAAGGAAGAAGTCACCAAGCAGGTAAAAGCTATGATCCTCAAGGTAGTAGAATACCCGACATGGTTAGCCAACATTGTGCCAGTACTAAAGACGGACGAGAAGGTTAGAGTCTGTGTCGACTACCGGGATCTCAACCGGGCCAGTCTGAAAAATGACTTTCCTTTACCAAACATACACATCCTGATCGACAATTGCACCAAGCATGAGCTGCAGTCATTTGTGGATTGTTTCGCTAGTTATCGTCAGATCTGGATGGATGAAGAAGATGCTGAGAAAATGACTTTCATTACGCCATAGGGAATGTACTGCTACAAAATGATGTTGTTTGGATTAAAGAATGCAGGGGTCACCTACATGAGGGCCATGACTACCATTTTTCATGATATGATACACAAGGAAATCAATGTGTACACAGATGAAGTTATCATCAAGTCAAATAAGGCCACTGATCACATGGAAGATTTGAGGAAATTCTTCAATAGACTGCGGAGGTACAACCTAAAACTGAATCCCGCAAAGTGTGCATTTGGGGTTCCTTCTAGAAAATTACTTGGGTTTATTGTGAGCTGCCGAGGAATAGAATTGGATCCATCAAAGGTCAAGGCCATTCAGGAACTTTCGGTTCCAAAGAACAAGAAGGACTTGATGAGTTTCTTGGGAAGACTTAACTATATCAGCCGGTTCATAGCATAGTCCACGGTCATCTATGAGCCAATATTCAAGATGTTGAAGAAGGATGCCGCCACTAAATGGACTGATGACTACCAGAAAGCTTTCGTCAGAATCAAGAAATATCTATCAACACCACCAGTATTGGTCTCGCCCGATCCAGGTAGACCTCTACTACTCTATATCACAGTGTTATATGGTGCCTTTAGTTGCGTCCTGGGGTAGCATGATGAAACAGGGAGGAATGAGCAGGCCATTTACTTTCTCAGCAAGAAGTTCACTCCGTACGAGGCTCGGTATTCTCTATTAGAGCATACCTGTTGTGCTCTAACTTGGGTGGCCCAAAAGCTGAGGCACTACTTCTGTGCCTATACTATATATCTCATATCAAGGATGGATCCTCTAAAGTACATCTTTCATAAGCCCATTCCCACTAGCAAGCTAGCCAAGTGGCAAATCCTGTTGAGCGAGTTCGACATTGTCTATGTGACTCAGAAGGCAATCAAGGGACAGGAACTAGCAGATCACCTTGCTGAAAGCCCCGTGGATGGAGAATACGAACCCCTGAAGACATATTTTCCTGACGAAGAGGTGTCATTCATAGGAGAAGACATTGTAGAATCCTATGATGGCTGGAGAATATTTTTCGATGGAGCAGCAAGTTTCAAAGGAGTTGGCATAAGAGCAGTCCTAGTATCAGAAATCGGTCATCATTATCCAGTGTCTTCCAAACTCAGGTTCTCGTGCACCAACAATATGGCCGAATACGAAGCCTGCAGCTTAGGGCTCAAGATGGCTATTGACATGAACATTCAGGAGTTACTAGTAATTGGAGATTCAGACTTGCTTATACATCAGGTACGAGAAGAATGGGCAACCAAGAACTCCAAGATACTCCCGTATCTACAAGAATTGAGAAAGAGGTTCAGAAAAATAGAATTCCAACATGTTCCCAGAAACCAGAATGAATTCGCAGATGTATTGGCTACCCTAGCATCCATGATATAACATCCAAACAAAAAATTCATTGATCCCATTCCAATAAAGATATATGATCAGCCAGCTTATTGTGCCCATGTTGAAGAAGAAGCAGACGAAAAGCCTTGGTTTCATGAGATTAGGGAATATTTGGCTAAAGGAGATTACCCGACACTTGCAAATCCTACCCAAAAACGCACACTTCGGAGGTTGTCCATAATTTCTTCCACAGCGAAGGAATCCTATATAGGAGGACTCCTGATTTGGGATTGTTAAGGTGTGTCGATGCAAAGGAAGCATCCATGCTACTAGTGGAAATTCACGCTGGGACCTACGGTCCACATATGAATGGTTTTGTCTTAGCAAAGAAGATACTCTGAGTTGGTTACTTTTGGATGACTATGGAGATGGACTGCATCTAGTATGTCTGGAAATGCCACCACTGCCAGATACACGCAGACATGATAAAGGTAACTCCTAATGAGCTTAATGCAACGAGCTCACCATGGCCATTCGCCGCCTAGGGAATGGATGTTATTGGACCCATCGAGCCTGCCGCTTCCAACAGACACAGATTTATCCTGGTAGCAATCGACTATTTCACCAAATGGGTCGAAGCATCATCCTACAAAGCAGTAACTAAGAAAGTTGTGGCAGACTTTGTCTGCGACCGTATCGTTTGTCAATTTGGGATTCCAGAGTCAATCATTACTGACAATGGCTCCAAACTCAACAGTGACCCGATGAAAGCTATGTGTGAAATCTTCAGGATCAGACACAAAAAATGCACAGCCTACAGGCCTCAAATGAACGAATATGTAGAAGTCGCCAACAAGAACATCAAGAAGATATTGAGAAAAATGATAGAGAAGCATAAGCAATAGCATGAAAAGTTATCATTTGCTCTGTTGGGATATCACACCACAGTTCGCACATCAACTGGGGCAACCCCCTATATGCTGGTTTATGATACAGAAGCCGTCACTCCCACCGAAGTAGAAATTCCTTCCTTAAGAATCATACAGGAAGCTAAGCTCGACAATGTAGAATGGGTGAAGAGTTGTTATGAGTAGTTGGCTCTTATAGATGGAAAGAGAATGAATGCATTTTGCCATGGTCAACTTTATCAGAACAGAATGTCCAAAGCCTTCAACAAAAGAGTCAAGCCGGGACAGTTCGCGCCAGGGCAGCTGGTGTTAAAGAAAATTTTCCCACATGAAGATGAAGCCAAAGGGAAGTTTTCCCCCAACTGGCAGGGTCCATATGTGGTTCACCGGGTTTTTATAGGAGGATCCCTTATACTTGCCGAAATGGACGGAGAAGTTTGGCCGAAGCCAATTCATTCAGATGCAGTCAAGCGCTACTTTGTGTAATCTTTGTGTTTTCCTATATGATGTAAATTGAACTACGTCTGACCTGATTCCCGTTTAAAAGGGGATACGTAGGCAGCCTTATGGGTTCGGTCACACTTCAATAAAATTTTCATTCCCCTCCCGTAATTGGAAACTGGGGCAGAATTTTGAGGAGGACCCTCAAAATTTTGTAGTAAGGGAGGTCGCAATGTCTTGAGCCACATCACTGTCGTTGGTTCATCTAAAAAGTTGTTTCTTAATTGTATACTTATGTCATTTTGGTACAAATTCATGCATATTTATTTCTGAAATTGCCTTGTTTAGATACACTACCCCAATGATACATACTGTATCACCATATCAAAGCTGAACATGCCAAGTAGAGCCAGCAGGGATGCGAACTAACCTCCCCTTCTACAAAACTCACAATTTTTCTTTGAATACAGATACTTGGATTGTGAAAGCATCCGGCATACTATACACTCACGAGACAAACATTGTTCATGAATACAACTTCCAAAATTGTTGCACTTACCAGCATTTTCTATCCACGCACGCCGATGATATTCCCTATATCACAATGTCCGCAGCAGTCACAATATCACAACCTGTTATCAGCTAAGAAAACTCTATTACCATTTGCCCCTTTTATTTCTTGCTTAAGGCTACCATTTTGCCTTCCGAGACTAAACGCTGTCTCCATTTACATTTTTTATGCATTACATAAGGCTACCATTCCTCCTTCCGAGAGTAAACACTGTCTCCATCTGCATTTTTCTACATTGCATAAGGCTACCATTGTGCCTTTCGAGACTAAACACTGTCTCCATCTGCATTTTACTGCATTGCATAAGGCTACCATTCTGCCTTCCGAGACTAAACACTGTCTCCATCTGCATTTTTTCTGCATTCCATGTGGCTACCATTCTTCCTTCCGAGACTAAATACTGTCTCCATCTGCATTTTTCTGCATTGTATAAGGCTACCATTCTGCCTTTCAAGACTAAACAATGTCTCCATCTGCATTTTTCTGCATTGCACAAGGCTACCATTCTACCTTCCGAGACTAAACGTTGTCTCCATCTGCATTTTTGCATTGCATGGCTAAAAGATCGCCACCTCTACATTTGCATGGCTAAAAGATCGCCACCTCTACATTTGCATGTCTGAAAGATTGCCACCTTATTTACATTTGGATAGCTGAGAGATCGCCACCTTACTTACATTTGCATGGAAGAAAGATCGCCACCTTATCTGTACTTGCATGGCTGAAAGATAGCCACCTCATTTATGTTTGCATGGCTGAAAGATTGCCGCCTTATCTACATTTTCATCGATGAAAGATCGCCACCTTATTTACACTTACATGGCTGAAAGATCGCCACCTTATTTACATTTGCATGACTGAGAGATCGCCACCTTATTTACATTTGCATGGCTGAAAGATCGCCACATTATCTACACTTGCATGGTTAAAACATCGCCACCTCATTTACGTTTGCATGGTTGAAAGATTGCCGCCTTATCTACATTTGAATGGCTGAAAGATCGTCGCCTCATTTACATTTCATGGCTGAAAGATCACCACCTATTGCATCTCATGGGCTGAAAGATCGCCAAATACTATATCTCATGGGCTGAAACATCGCCAAATACTGCACCTCATAGGCTGAAAGATTGCCAAATTATCCGAAGGCATCGTTGTTCAGATGCACCATTTGCATAGCCCGAGAACACCATGCCATGGCCTGAGGATCTCTTTTAATATTTTGCATATCATTATTCAAAGGCATCATGGTTCGGAGGCATCATCCCCATAGCCCGAGAGCATCATTTCATGGCCTGCGAATCCTTTATTATACGCTTCATGGCCCAAGACATCATGGTCTAAGGATGTCATTCTAACCGTCCAAAGACAACCTTCATGGTCCGACATGAATTTGCATCATGTTTAAATTTACGCACCATATATGCTTGTATTGCTTATTTGTAAGTAAATTGGCAAGCAACGGCCATCTAAGCAGGAGCGATCCCGCTCCAGTTCCCGCAGCCCTATCAAACTTTAACCATTTACGCCGTCTTGAATATTGCGTCCGTTCTTGGGAAGTCTCCATCGGCATACTCCGCCGACGGATCCGGAACTACATATGGTCTGATTCCTGTAAGACCAAGGATATGTAGGCTGCTAAGAAGCTAGGGTATGGCCTAAACTCCGTCGAACCATTTTGTGCGGTCAAAACTGGCCATCATATCTTTACCCGATTATTCTTTCATCATTTTCGGGTAAAGAGGGGCAGTTGTTGATATCCAATTTTTTCCTGTATATTTTTTTAATATGCATAATACTCTCAAAATAGTATATGTATGCATATATAAGTATGTCCAAATATTTTATAATTTTTCCTTAATTTTTAAAATATTTTTAAATTAATTTATTGCCCTAAAAAGCCCAATAATTATTCCCAAATTATAATTTTAGTGATTCATTTATTGGAATATCATATTTATACTAAAATATAGCTAATATAATTTTTTCATATTTTTACAAATTTATTTAGTATTTTTAAGGCTAAATTGCATATAATTGTAATATTAGCCTCTTTTGATTTAATTACGTTTATGTCTATAAAATTAGGTCCAATATTTGTAATTTGATAATTATGTATTATTAATCATTTTAGTACCTCTAATTTATTTTCGAAAATTATTCTACTATTTTTTATAAAATAAATAAGGGAAAAGTGGCTATTTAAAATCTAGCCCAATTGTATTTCGATTTTAGCCTTATTTGAACCTACAATTGAACCCAATTACCCAGCCCAAATCCTAGTCATACCCGACCCACGACCCAATTAAAACAACCCGCCCAGATTCTTATTTAATCCTAGTCGTTGATCGCTCAGATCAATGACTCACATTAACCCTTTCCTTTTTTAATCTCGACCTACCCCCTAACACTAACCATTTCACACCCTCAACCACCTCTGAATCCCTTTCTCTCTCAATTATCTCTCAACCCCTTCTCAAACCTTAGCCGGCACCCTCAACTACCACCCTAAAACCGCCCAAATCAATAGCTTCCAAAGCCATTGGTGGCCTGTATCTACCTCATATGGCTTCTACATGCCTCATTATCATGGTTTGAAGGCTAGATCATGGGAAACTCTGATCTAAACCTTGGTCTATCTCAGCTTTATGAATGTCTCCGATCATCTTTGGCCATGCTCCGGCCATCTTTGGCCATGCTCTGGCCAGCCATGGCTATTCGAGTCTGACTCTTGACTTCTCCTGCTTAGATCAATAATTTTCCAAGCCTTTCTCACCATTTGTGGTTCTTCTAAAACCCTAACATTTAAGGTTATTTCGATTTCTTTTAGGTCCGTTTCAGACCTGTGCTTGCTTTTAAAACTCTATGTTCAAAAACCCTTATTTTCCGATTTAAGTTTTGCTAAGTTATTTTGATGCTTTCTCTGATTTTTTTGACATGTTCTACTGTGTTTCCTTGTGTCATTCTTCTACTTGAGTTTGCATTTTAAGGGCCTAATTTTCTTTTGAGATTTCTGAATCTATTTTGTTAGTGTTTGTCTGATTTACTTGATTTTCATCTCTAGACTCGATTGGTGTTGAAAACCCTAAAATTTTGGGTTCATTTGAGTTCTGAGACTATTTGATGTGTGATTTACTTGTTCATCATCTCTGAATTTGATTTGTTTCAAAACCCTAATTTATTTGGGGCTTATTCAAGCTTCTGAAGCTATTTCACCTGTTTGAAGTTGCTCGACTGGATTTGAAACCCTTTTGTTTTAGCATCTGTTTCTTGAAGTGATTTTGACTTCTTGCCACCATTATACTTTTCAGAAGGGCCTTTTCACTTGACCCTTTACATGCAATTTGACACTTTTTTCTCTATTACTATGTTATTGAAGTTGACCTATGTGACTACCTTGTTTCGATAGTTCACTATCTACTGGCTTTGTGATTGTTATTGCATGATACTTCTCTTTTTCATAAGTTCAGCCTCGCATGCCTAATTTTTATGCACTATTTTATATGCTGAATTCCCCTTTTGAATGACCTCTAAGTCTGTACTAATTTCAAACCATTCCTTTTGAAATTTTAATTCTTTCCTTGTCTCACCTTACATATTTCCCTATTTCTTGGTCTAATTTGAACACTTTATTTTGAACCTTCGATCCCTACCTTTTCTACTCAATATAAAGATTCCATTACCTTGATTACATTGGTACTTGATTCTTGCCGACATTTCCTGGATTAGGATCTGATGAACCTAGTCTCTATTACATATTGAGTACTTGTACTATGCTGAAATATTTCCTTATTAGTTATATTCAGCCTTATGTGATTTCTTTTCTTATTTAGTATTTGCATGTTACCATTTAATTTTAACCCCTTAATTAAATGAGGTACTTATACTAATATAATTTTAATTAGTACATAGTTCCATAATTGCGGCTAAAGTATGATTCTTGCCTTATTTTCTACCTGTTTTCAAACTGTAAATACCTTGCTCTTTCATTAACACACACACGAACACTCTCAGTTCTAAAATCACTTGCACTTAAAACATTCCTCTCCTGCTTTACTACTTCTACTGTGACTTATTCAGCTGGCTGAAAGCCAAAGCTATATTTCAAAATGTTGCTACCTTGCCTGTACTGTATTTTGCTTCTTTGAACTGGTATGTTCTGATTAAAATTTCAGCATCACAACAATATGTTTACTTAATACTTTTGCCTTCTTGTCTGCCTACTGCTTGTGTTTAATTCAGTACTTTATTCTAGTATGCAATAATTTCTTTCTTCCTATTCTGAATCTATGTATTAAGTATCTAAACCCCTACCGCAATGTGTTTGATATTGATAGTTTGTTTGAGGCATGACAGTATTGAGCATTGTTGTCCATGGCTCAAACTTGATTCCCCTAGGATCATAACCTCTATGTATTATCTAGTATTGTGTGTTCTGGTGGGCTTATGGGCATGCCAACATCTTTTATTGCTATGCATGCCCAAATCTGACTCTTGCCTGAGTACATAGGCTCTTTGCAATTTCCCAACCCCTTAACCCCTTTTGTATGAAATTATCAACTTGTTTATGGCTGTTTCCTAGCACCCCTTTCCCTCTCCTTTATTCCCTTAGAACTCCGTTTCTTCACTTGCACTCTCTCTTAGATTTAAGTTCTGCCCCCCCTCTTGTGAGCCTTGCCTTGGGACCCATGAGCTCACTCTAAACTTGGGCACTTGAGGGCTGACATTTCACATTGCACTTGTCCCTATTCTGGTGATACAATTTTGGTGTGAGCACTGCCCGGAGTCCCATTGAGGCTCTTAGGGAACTCTGACACACTCAAATTAGAGAGTCTTTGGATAAATGGTCTTTGAATTGGTCTATCTCATAACTCAGAGAGGAAGTCAAGAATCAGGCTTCCTCTAGTTGTACTTTTCTTTGTACTTTTCTGATGTAATTTATTATTCTGGTTTGTAAATAAGTTGTAATACACATCTGGGACTGGCTAGAGAAAAGGTGTGGGTAACTATGCATGCAAGGGTAGAAATCATGCCTATAGGGTGTTTTAACTTCTGCATATTCAAACTTCACCTAGAAATCATGCCTATATGGTGTTTTAACTTCTGCATATTCAAACTTCACCTAGAAACCATGCCTAAATGAATGTTTTAATAATTCAAACTGCATTTAGACACTATGTCTATAAGGTTTAAAATACGTTTCTGCATTTAGATACCATGTCTATAAGGTTTAAAACAAGTTTCTGCACTTAGACATCATGTTTATAAGGTTTCTGCAATTAGATACAATGTAACGACCCGACCGGTCATTTTGAGTCCTAGCACGATGTTTATTAGTCTGAGGCTATGAGAAGCTTCATTTCAGGTGTTATAGCTTGTACGCGTGGTCAGAATTGAATTTCGGGAAATTCGGAGTTGATTCGGAAAGAGAATTCTCATTTCAGAAGCTTTAAGTTGTAAGAATTAGGTAAGATTGAATTTTTGAGTAAACGACCTCAGAATCAGGATTTGAAGGTTCCAGCAGATTCATATGATGATTTAGGGCTTAGGCATATGCCCGGTTCAGGTTTCGGATAACCCGGGAGCATTTTGACGCATATTGTGGAAGTTAGCATTTTAGAAGAAATTTTGTATGTTTGGCTTGAAGTGCATTTCAGTGTTATTGATGTCCATTTGGAATTTCGATTAAGTGAATAGCTCTGTATGGTGATTCTGGATTTGAGAGCACGATCGGAACTGAATTCGGAGGTCTGTATGTCATTTTGGAGCCATTTAGCTAAAGATAGAATTTGAAGGTTTTGAGAAGTTTGACCGGAAGTGGACTTTTTGATATCGGGGTCGGAATCCAATTTCGGAAGTGGTAGTATGTTCATAATGTCAAATATGACTTTTCTGCAAAATTTGAAGTCAATCGAATGTGATTTGATAGGTTTCAACATTAATAGGTTTAAACATCGAAAGTAGAAGTTGGAAATTTCAAACTTCATTAAGCTTGGATTGGGGCGTGATTCATGGTACTAGCATTGTTTGGTGTGATTTGAGACTTCGAGAAAGTCTGTATTATGTTTTTATACTTGTGCGGGTGTTTGGTTTGGAGTCTTGAGGGCTCGTGTGTGATTTGGGATAGCTATGGAGTGATTTGCTAAGAAATAGGATTGCTGGTACTGGTATGATCGCATTTGCGATGCATTGGTCACAAATGCGACCTCACATTTGCGAGCCTGGGCTTCTAGGGGAAGTTCGCATTTGCGAATGCGGGATTTGAGTTTACGAGGCAGTCACCTTCGCAATTGAGAAGGAAATTGTCGCAAATGTGACCAGGACAGGGAGGGCTAGGCTTCGCATTTGCGATGCAATTGTCGCAAATGCGACATCGCAATTGCGAGCCTGGAGTCGCAAACGTGACTTCTACGTCTGGAGCTGTGACTTTTTATTCCGAGACTTAGCCCATTTCCCTCATTTCCCACTTGGCCTTAGGCAACTTTTGAGAGCATCTAAGGAGGGATTCCATCATCATCAAAGAGGTAAGTAATTTTTGCACATGATAAGTTAAATACATAGATTATGGGTAGATTAACATGTGAAAATTTAGGAAAATCAAGGGTTTTAGATGAAAAACCTAGAATTTGGTAAAAACAAGATTTAACCATGAAAATTGTTAGGGAATAAACTAAAAATCATATATTCTGCTTAGGTTATGGGTAACAATTTTCTTCAAAAATTTTCGAAATCCGGGCGCGTGGGCCCGGGAATGAATATTAGGAACCTTGCATTTAAAGTTGGTAAATTGGGTTAATAATTAGAATATAAACTTTTGAGCATGTATTGACTAGCTCCTACCCTATTTGAATAGTTTTGGAGTGTTCGGCTCCGAATGTGGAGGTTTGGGCGCGTTTTTGAATCGGAATATAGGCTTCGGAGCAAGGTGAGTCTTCTTTCTAACCGTGCGTAGCTACTGTTATGCTTTTGTCCGGGTAGTTAGGACCCCAAAGCATGCTATACTTGGATTACTTGTGAACCTATTGATAGCTTGAATTTCTTAAATCACATCGAATTAGTAAGTGAATTTCTAAAAATATAAAACTTCTTCTTTTCTTAAATGGTTAAAAGAGGATTTGTTTTCATTGGACAATTACTCCCTGTAGACTTCTTGATTGACTGTCTGTGTGTTTATTTTTTTGGAGCAGCCCGAATGCCTCGGCAGATTAAACATATGCATCTATGGTTCGTGTCGTTCGACCCTTGACAGTGCACAATTTATTTTCGGTTGGAGCGGGCCGTACGCCTCGACATGATTTGCGCATGCTTGTATTGCTGCCTTGAACTTACTAAATTTGTTATTCCCTCTTCATGGCTTGAGAATATTTGGATAATAAGGAAAAGGAATTTTGGAAATTACCTATAAAAGAAATAATTATTTACTTTTTTCCTTCTATTGGATTAATCATGTTTATAGAAATCCATGATTTAGTGTATTATTGACATCATTATTGGACCACTAGTAAGTGTCAATGTCGACCATCCCGTCTGTACTTCTTCGAGATTAGATGGGATACTCATTAAGTAAACGCTGTTTTCATACTCATACTACACTTCTGTGCATTTTTGTTGCACATGTATATGTAACCCTATTGGCCTACGGGCGTAGCAGCACGGATGATTCGGGGACTAGGTGAGTTGCATTATTTGAGGCGGCCCGCAGCTAGTATAGTCCCTTCCAGTATATTGTATTTACTTTCTGTCCACTGTATTCCGGACGGATGTTGTATTTTATTTCCTTCTTAGTAGACGCTCATGCACTTGCGACACTGGGTTCTACGATGGTTATAGTGTTGTTCAATATTAAGTGACTCCGCGGTTATTTCTGTAAAGTTTGTTATTTGTTATTTAATGGATAAAGGAAAATGACTTCAGCAAATATTAAAATTGGAATTTAATTAAGTATTATGGTTGGCTTGCCTGACAGTGGTGTCCGATGCCATCACGACCCTTAGAAGATTTTGGGTCGTGACAACATGGTATCAGAGCACTAGGTTCCTAGGGTCTCACGAGTCATGGGCAAGTCTAGTAGAGTCTCCTGGATCGGTACGGAGACATCTGTACTTATCCTCGGGAGGCTGCAGGACTATTAGGAGTACTTCCCTTCTTGATTCCTTACCGTGCAATTTGATTCCTCGAGGCTTATGCCCTTGTTTCCTTTCTACTTAATCTTACGCGACACGAATCGCTTATTAAAAATCAAAAATTAAAGAACTGTAATGGTACTACATATGTGATACGGTATATTTCTCCCGGTATACATGATCGGATTATTATCGTCGCTTGGTAGAAGGATATTTTATTGTTTTAGCCCAGTAGCGGTACTTTTGATAGCTCTAAGGCTAGGTACAGGTTGTCATGATGCTTATGAACGATTGTTCCGCAGTAACGATATGATGGTAGGATATTTGCCTATGTATCGTCGCAATGAATGACTTGAAGAGAGGTTTACACAGTGCATAATCAAGAGATTCAACATTTTATTCTCGGCGGGGGAAGGTAATCGGACTAAGGATGGTCAAATGTGGGCTGGTGGAAGTAATGAGACTTGGTATTTGCAAGCGTGGTGGAGCTTTCTTCTATGATGGGGCATCGTTGTCCTAATTGACCGTACTAAGTTTGTCGGTGTTATGATCTTCTACAATTCGCCTTTAGGGCAAGATATTATGAAATAGTATTGGAACTGTCAGATATCGCAGGGTGCGGTGGTTTAGGATTGAATCATTATTTCTAATGTTGACGGTTCGAGGAAGATGACCGTCAGAAAGGTTTAAAGTTAGCAGCAATTGTGGGTTCAAGTGCCACAAAGATAGATTTTATTTAAGGCAGCGGCTGAGCAGCAAAGGATGAGGAAAGACATGTGGGAAGTGTCAGGCGGTGGCTAAAATTTCTAGGAGGCCGTGTATAAGAAGCCAAGGGTCGAGTAGTCGATTAAGGGGATAAGTTCCGCCAAAGTGGGAGAGTGGTGGAGTTGCATATGGGCTTTGCTATAGGATGACCACATACCTTAAGGAGAGTGGAGCGATTTGGGAATATTAGTGATTGGTGATTGAGGTCAACAGATTTAATTAGAAGTATGGGCTATTATGTGGCAAGAGATTTGATATAATGGGAAGGAGCTGCTTGAATGAAGAAGGATACAACATGACTTTGAATTGGAAGATTTTGCCGCACATTTAATTAATGTCTATGAGGGGTGAATGGACTTGTGCAGCTGGAGAGTGAGCTTAGACTCAGGATAGGTTATTGATGTCGTAGTGATTGTACCCCGTGCAGCAGCGTTGGAAGATGCTGGGGAGTGATTTCTATAGGTGGGTTATTCCTGTGAGTAGGTTAGCGGTCACGTGGTTGGCGAGGTTTCTGCGAAGAATTCTATTGGTTATACAACCAAGGGACTGGTTGTGCGAATGTTGTTGATGATTAAGAGTATAAAAAGGGGGTTTCTACAGTAAGATATCGAGAATTTTGGGGGGTTGATTGTGCAAGGTTATGTCAATAAGAGATTAAGAATCTTGGTGAACTCCAGAGTTGTGTAATAGTGGCTTCGAGTTAAGTGGGAGAGCCCCACCTTCTATCATTGGATTGCATGGTTAACTACTTGCGAAGTTTCTGGTGATTAGCATATTGATGGGTTATTTCAGCTACGGGAAAAGAACATAAGGGGTAATTTGAGCAAAGGAATTATTAAAGGTGTGCTATCGTTGGCCTTATTGGCCCATGTTCAGCCTTGGGGAGTGATTCTTTCGGGTGCTCCGTCGAGAGGGTATGCTTGTACTAGAAGAATCATTGAGTTGATTATATTCGGTCCAAGTCAGGGCGGGCGGCTCTCAACAACGGTCCTAGTGGATTAAAATAGGTAAAGTGTGGTGCCTAATGGTTTCGATCCTATAGGTATGGTTAACAACCAAGCTTGTTAGCATCCTATAAGAATAGGCACAGAATGTTCTATGATGTTTTGACTTGCGATGTAGCAATTGGGAGGTACAAAATGGTTCGTCGGAATTGAGACAGCATGGTCTCGTGATTCAGGATCACTGGGGAACAGTGCGGATGGAGTATGTTAAGTGTTGAATGGGTTATCATTGTTTCTATGGCAATCAAGGACAAATTGGAAGAAGATGGATTGGTTAGCCATAGTCATATTGGCATGTTGCTGGTAATGATCAGTTCTTTTAGCGTGATCAAGTTATGCAAGTGAATTGTGACGGTGCATGCAAGGCTTGTCGGCCGCCGTAGTTAGTGTTATTCAGAAAGTATTCTACCGTTGTGGCCTGTTATGTGGATGTGGATCCCGGAAGGGCTATGGTGGTTTAGACCACTACTTAGAGATTTGCATATTCTACAGTCATGAGAATTCACCTGTGTGTTGCTATGGTCCTCCTGAAGTGAGTTAAGTGGAAAGTTTTATATGATGAAGTGTTAATCCAATAGTGGTTCCGAAGTTATGATGAAAAATGAGTTCTATCGTGTATTGGCATGTTGGGTGCAATGAGTGGTATGGAATTTGAAGTGAAGATCAAGGTAGCAGTTCAGTGTCGACAAGGATGTCACGAGCTCGGATGAGCAGGAAAGAAGTTTCGATGTTTAAGGTAAGTTGGTATTGTCTTCAGTGTCACCTGAGATTGGTGTTTTGTAAAAAAGGCTTTGCATCCTGGTTAATGATTCTTGATCACTTTTTACCGTTACTGCGGCCGGTGGTTTGGAGGTACGACCCAGTTATTTGTTATGGTAGGATGTGGGAGTGTGTTCCACAAGAAAACTGTATAAGTGTGGCAGGTAGTCACTGGATTGATTAAAGACTTAAACCAAGTATGAAAGTTGTGATGATATCATTGATTTGAGAATATATGCCTGGAGGGCACTCAATATATTGGGTTGTGGACTACGGAGGATTACTCCTGTTGTGATGGTTGTTCTTGTATATTATGAGAAAAGGGAAGTTATGATGGACCTTTGAAGGGTCATTGGCCTAGTTTGGTATGATTAGGGTCGACTTGAGGTCGGTGGATGGATTTAAATGTAAATACGGGCTATATATCAGGCCAGATGTGTTCTTTTCAACATAGCGCTCCTTAATGGAGGAGGAGTAATGGTGTTATTTAGTTGTCAGATACTTCATGTAGTGATACATTGGCCTTGTGAGTTGTGAGATGGCTTGAGAAATTGCTGATGTGTTGAGGATCCGCATAAAAATGATGTATTATGAGCAAAATGGCTCTTGAGATTTCGATTGTATATCGCACCTCAGTTGTGCTTGAGTTTTGTAGCTTATAGCGCTATATTTCCCCTCAGGGACGGTATTATGCACCTAGCGTGCTTGCGACCGAAATTTGGTATTTTATTGTAATGAGCAATTTAGCTCGATGTGCATCTCCTTGGGTGAGTGTTATGTGAGGATCGGGTGGCACACCGCCGTAGGTATGTTATGTGTGGATTGGGTGGCACGCCGCCATGGGTATGTTATGTGTGGATCGGGTGGAACGCCACCATGGGTATGTTATTTGGATTGGGTTGCGTGCCGCAACAGAGTGATATTGAGTATAGTTTTCTATATACTATTTTTGTATACCTCGCTTCATATTTTCTAAGGAAAGTCCGTATTGGTGCGTGAATTAGGTAGTTCCTTCCAAAGTTCGTTTTTCTTTTGTATCGCGTTTGAATTGGTAGCTTATTGGCACATTGTGGCATCATATGAGACTTCTAATTATGTCCGGGGTGGCTTATTGCCTGAGCAGTTCGTACTGGGTGACACGAGATCATTAGATTTAGGATCAGTGCAATCTGACTATATGAAGTATATTATGGAGCTAAGATCATTATTTGGTTCAGAATGAGGTGATGGTTCTTGTCAGGAGTATAGACCTAATGATTCGTTGATTCAGCAGTCGGTTATGAATTTCTACACATCTCTTTCGTCATGGAGGTATTGTAAAAATTAGAGCAAGACCTATGTAGGTCATGAGGTGCAATGAGGGCATCGGATTCGTGGAATTTCGATTAATTTGATCAGGGGATGTTATTGTGGTTTTGTGAGTAAAGTGGTGCACGTTTTGAATTCAGCTAAAGTATGCAGTCGTGTTTGGGGCTGCGCATAGTTATTGATATGGGGAACGTACGTTGGAAATAGGTCGGGCATAGAATTCCGGATGTTGGAATTAGGTTCTAGGGCTTATTTGCTTGAATAAAGGGAATATCTTCAGAATTGATCAAGCTAATGTGCTCAACTAAGTTGTGGTAGCATGGGAAGGTGTATGAGATGTTAAACTGTGATTTCAGACTACTTTAATGTAGTTCTCAGCACGTTCGAGGACGAACATATGTTTAAGCGGGAGAGAATGTAATGAACCGACCGGTCGTTTTGAGCCCTAGCACATCGTTCAGTAGTGTGAGGCCATGAGCGGCTTTATTTTAGGTGTTATGACTTGTATGCGTCGTCGGAATTGAATTTCGGGAAATTCAGAGTTGATTCGAAAAGAGAATTCTCATTTCAGAAGCTTTAAGTTGTAAGAATTAGCTAAGATCAGATTTTTGAATAAACGACCTCGGAATTGGGATTTGAAGGTTCCTGCAGGTTCGTATGATGATTTTAGGCTTGGGCGTATGCCCGGTTCGGGTTTTGGATAACCCGGGAGCGTTTTGACGCATATTATGGAAGTTAGCATTTTAGAAGAAATTTCGTAAGTTTGGCTTGGAGTAAATTTCAGATTTATCGATGTCTGTTTGGAATTTCGAGTTGGTGAATATCTCCGTATGGTGATTCTGGAGTTGGGAGCGCGATCAGAAGTGAATTCGGAGGTCCGTAGGTCATTTTGGAGCCATTTAGCTAAAGATAGAATTTGAAGGTTTTGAGAAGTTTGACCGAAAGTGGACTTTTTGATATTGGGGTCGGAATCTGATTCCGAAAGTGGCAATAGGTCCGTAATGTCAAATATGACTTGTCTGCAAAATTTGAAGTCAATCAAACGTGATTTGATAGGTTTAAACATTGAAAGTGGAAGTTGGAAATTTCAAAGTTCATTAAGCTTGGATTGGGGCGCGATTGGTTCTAGCGTTGTTTGGTATGATTTGAGACTTCGAGCAAGCCCGTATTATGTTTTTAGACTTGTGCGGGTGTTTGGTTTGGAGCCTCAGGGGCTCGGGTGTGATTCGGGATAGCTTCGGAGTGATTTGCTAAGAAATAGGATTGTGGGTACTGGTATGATCGCATTTGCGATGCATTAGTCGCAAATGCGGGCTTCAAGGGGGAAGTTCGCATTTGCGAACGAGGGATTTGATTTTACGATTCTGTCACCTTCGCAATTGCGAAGGAAATTGTTGCAAATGCGACCAGGACAGGGTGGGCTAGGCTTCCCATTTGCGATGCAATTGTCGCAAATGCGACATCGCAATTGCAAGCCTGGAGTCGCAAACGCGACTTCTGCATCTGGAGCTGTGGCTTTTTATTCCAAGACTTAGCGCGTTTCGCTCATTTCCCAATTGGTCTTAGGAAACTTTTGAGAGCATATGAGGAGGGATTCCATCATCATCAAAGGGTATGTAATTTCTACACATCATAAGTTAAATACATAGATTATGGGTAGATTAACATGTGAAAATTTAGGAAAATCAAGGGTTTTAGATGAAAACCCTAGAATTTGGTAAAAACGATATTTAACCACGAAAATTGTTAGGGAATGAAGTAAAAATCATATATTCTTGATCCTTAAGTTATGGGTAACAATTTCTTCAAAAAAATTCGGAATCCGAGTGCGTGGGCCCGGGAATGAATATTAGGAATCTTGCATTTAAAGTTGGGAAATTGGTTTAATAATTAGAATATGAACTTTTGAGCATGTATTGACTAGTTCCTACCCTATTTGAATAGTTTTGGAGTGTTCGGCTCCAAATGTGGAGGTTTGGGCTCGTTCTTGAATCGGAATATAGGCTTCGAAGCGAGGTGAGTCTCCTTTCTAACCTTGAAAGAGGGAATTGTCCCCATATGTGAAATAATTGGTTATGTGCTCCTAACTGTGGGGGCTAAGTACGCACGAGGTAACGAGAGTCTGTGCGTAGATACTATTATACTATTGTATGGGTAGTTAGGACCCCAAAGCATGCTATACTTGGATTACTTGTGAACCTATTGATAGCTTGAATTTCTTAAATCACATCGAATTAGTAAATGAATTTCTAAACAGATAAAACTTTTTCTTTTCTTAAATGGTTAAAAGAGGATTTGTTTTCATTCAATTACTCCATGTGGACTTCTTGATTGACTGTCTGTGTGTTTATTGTTTTGGAGCGGGCCGAACGCCTCGGCAGATTAAATAGATGCATCTATGGTTCGCGCCGTTGGACCCTCGACAATGCACAATTTATTTTTGGTTGGAGCGGGTCATTCGCTTCGACATGATTTGTGCATGCTTGTATTGCTGCCTTGAACTTATTAAAGTTGTTATTGCCTCTTCATGGCTTGAGAATATTTGGATAATAATGAAAAGGACTTTTGGAAATTACCTATAAAAGAAATAATTGTTTATTTGTTTCCTTCTATTGGATTAAAATCATGTTTATAGAAATCCACGATTTAATGTATTATTGGCATCATTACTGGACCACTAGTAAATGTCGAAGTCGACCATCTCGTCTCTACTTCTTCGAGATTAGACGGGATACTCACTAAGTACACATTGTTTTCGTACTCATACTACACTTATGTGCATTTTTGTTGCATAGGTATATGTAACTCTAGTGGCCTACCGGGCGTAGCAGCACGGATGATTCGGGGACTAGGTGAGTTGCATTATTCGAGGCGACCCGCAGCTAGTATAGTCCCTTCCAGTATATTGTATTTACTTTCTTTCCACTATATTCTGGACGGATTTTGTATTTTATTTCCTTCTTAGTAGACGTTCATGCACTTGCGACACCGGGTTCTAGGATGATTATAGGGTTGTTCAATATTAAATTTGTTAAAGACTCCATGGTTATTTCTGTAAAGTTCGTTATTTGCTATTTAATGTATAAACGAAAATGACTTCAGCAAATATTAAAATTGGAATTTAATTAAGTATTTTGGTTGGCTTGCCTGACAGCGGTGTCCGGTGCCATCACGACCCTTAGAGGATTTTTGGGTCGTGACATACCACATCTAAAAATCGGTAATGCATAGAAGTCATGCCTATAGGGACCCTCGAGCAATTCTGATTCGTTTTCATTCACAGTCAATTTTGGATATAAAATCGGTAATAGTAAATGCTATACCTGCAGAACCTGTAACAAATTTATTTAATTTTTGTACATTCTGCATCTTTTTTAATAATCTAAGTCCCTCACTTAACAAGTTTAACAAGTATGCATATAGGACTTCAAATAATTCATTTCGAGCCTTACTATCTCATCACCTTCTAAGTTCAGTAGATATCATGCCTATAGGACCCCGTCTAAACACTTAGGCAAGCCTTAGAGTAATAACTATAAACTGAATCTATTTCTATTAATCATTACAACCAGCAGGCAGGCTTGATTCGGACTTCTTATCTGATTTATGTAATAAACCAATGTGCCTCAATATTTAAACTCCCTCATCTTTGGTATTTTTAATCAGACCTAAAAAGTATATGCAAGTCATGCTAATTATGCGCTTTCTTTGTTTAAGGAGGTATATATGAGCCTTTGTTTGTTTATATGCTTTCCCTTAAATATGCAATATGTGTTTTGTATGTCGCCTTAGAGTTTTTACCTTTGAGACTTCAAATAAGCCTAATATCCCTCCCTTTTAGAATTAGTAGTCCTAAATGCCTCCAGAACTGATAGGAGTGGGACGGGTAATAACATGCAATAAGTGATCGAGACCAATCCGCGCTTTAAATACCTTAACGGGGTGGGAAGGGTAGATATGGATATGATGACCACGCGATAATGTCACGTATAGCCCCTCATTGAGGAATGATTACCGGACATTGTGTGGGGTGATCCATATTCTTAATAAACCTAGGACCCCCCTCCTTTTATTCCTTATTTCTTTTCTTTCAGCATTTTAACTCCTTATTTAAAATCATCTTTTTAAATTGTTCTTTCAAACTATTATGTGTTGAAATCCCCTCTTATTTGAGCCTTATTTTCCTATATGTTAATTGCACTTCAATTCACAATAATTGTCTAGCCAGGAACCACACTAGTAGATTCTAATGGGTTCCTAACACATTCCCTTTAGAATAATTTCAAGCCCTTACCCTATCTTTGGTTATTCAAATCAAACTCTTTTGGTGTCCTAATGCACCCCAATCATTAGGTGGCGACTCTTGAAATGCAAACCCAGTTCCTAAAAGGAACTAGTTGTCCCTCCAAATTTCATAAACCCGATTTTTGCGAACAAAAAAAAGGGGCGCGACAGCATGTCGACTCTGCTGAGGATGGTTTTTAGGCTTTTACTATTTCAGACTATTATTGTGAATTTATTCTTCTTTACGCGCAATTATTTATTTATTTCTTTTAAGCATTCAATTTCCTTTCGATTGCAAAACTAACTTGTCTTTTTGTTTCTTTCCTTTACTACTTTCCTTCATTGTCGCTTTGAACTATGAAATTGTTATATTTACTATTTTTTTAAACGTGCAAATACGTGACAACATGCCTTTAATTGTTGCATAATCATGCTCAACATCATATTCCACTCGTGCCAAACAAATACTATAGCAACTCTTATAATGAGTGGTTACGCTCTTCCGATATTATCACCCCTAAATTCGGAAAAGGCGTATTTGCGGTAAAACCAGTCGATCAACGGTGTAGTTGACGGTTCTGTGCCTTTCCCCCTTGAGTTGTCCGCTCAAGGGTACCAGTCTAAAACCCCATAGAAACCTTACTCTGTTTAACTGTGCATGCAACATGGTCAAACCTAGCCGAGTCAGTTATGTTGTCCGCATAATGACTCTTTAAGATAGTCTTGTCCAAAGTCCACTGGGTTTCCCTAAAACTCAAATGGACATCATCACGTTTTGTGCATTTATTTGGAGAACTAAATGCTATTATGCCAATTATTGATATTAAATAGTCGAGTCTGGTGGTGGTAAGGGCCTAACCCTTTTGTCTTGCAGAAATATGAGGCACGAAGTCCCCAGATTCAGCATGGTCGCCCACATCCACCCAAAATTGCTAAGCTAGTGAGAGGATCTTCACTCTANACGAGAAAAAAGAGGCGCGATAGTGACTGGTGACACCCCAATTTCGAGCTATGTTGGTTTTATTTTCGCATATTATACTATTTAAATGCTTATTTTGGGATTCTATTTCTTATTAAAGGTTTAGTGTTTATTATTATTAATTGTTTAATGTGAATTGGAATTGTGTCGGCTGGCCTTGTCTTCACGAGAGGCGATATCATGACCGGGTTGGGTTTAGGGTCATGACATCAGACATGACAGATAACAGTAGGGAAACTAAATAAGAAAACTACTAAGCAAGTTAAACAGGCAAGGAACATTTTCGCTTTTTACTATTAACTATTCTCAACAAGGTGAAAGCAAAATACACGAAATAGAAATAAGGAGCCACATTTCATCACTGTACCATTGCGGCCTGCAACTCAATCCCATCATATCAATCCACACAGGGTACCCTTTGAGCCATAACAGTCGGTCTCACTGATCACATGTGCGTCAACATCAAGCACAATAGAGTGTACGAAAATATAACTATGGGAAAAATCATTAGGAACAAATAATACTAAGAAGGACAAGCACAACTATGGTGCAATAAGAGGATCAACATTACAAAGGCTACCTCGCCCATAGTGCCATGAGGCCTAACTTGAATCACAATACACATACGAAGAATCATGTAACGCTCACAGCCCGCCATAGTATAAGAGAGAAACATATAACATAAACCAATGCGTGAATGACATCCATCCACCTGATGATATACACATGGAAACAACTACGCAAAACAAACAGGTCCGATCCGATACAGAATACACATTATCATTAGGCTCAAAATAATCCCTAAACCAAATTCCGATCTTCCTCAAACATGTAATAAACACTCCAAATATCTATAGTAACTTTCCCATAACACCTACGATCAATCATCCAATCCTCTATATTTTTTCTCAACTCATAATCCAGGAATAGTCTGTCAACAAGAACATTCAGTCTTTGAGCCTCACGAATACCAAAATTTTCATACCCAATATCAACAACACTACTAATTGGCTGACACGTAACTCATACTCTGTCATCTCATGAAAAAACACCCACAAGTCAAAACATATGGTACCAGCCAACAGGCGAACTCTACTGCAATAGGAACACATAGTGCCAGCAAAAGCTTAAACACCCAAAATCGTCTGTGCCATCAAGAACTCATATCCTTCCTTCTGAAACTATCTAAACCTTATACGTACAACTTTTAACCCCACACGGCGCATCGCCTCTAACATGCTAACTCGCAACACTACGAAAATCTCATCGCCAACTCTGAACCATAAGCAAATTGAACACCTCATCAACCGAGAATCTTTCATTTAACCCAATCCAGGAAAATACCCACACGCTATAGCCTCTATAATTGTAGAAAACATCAACTCCGACCGTGGTTATAACCATGATAAATTCTTCGGAACTCATTAACACATAATCGGGGAATAAGAACCAATTGCCTCTAACTCAACCGAGTTACACAGACTGCCAACCCAAAAGTAACTCAATCTGATACGCCCGCCTTGAGGGAACCACCTAGGAACCCTAAGCCATTTCTTGCATCACTCCAACATTGACATATAGACCCTTCTTGACAAGGAAATACCGCCGATCTGATTACCACTTGCTACCATTTTCAAGCCTGCCCATAGACAAATTCAAAAGTCCTTAAAGGCTACATAATACCCGGAACTCGCCAGAACTTCCTCGATAACCACTCATCTTATGTTGATCTTCAATGCACAGCTAATACACATCGAGAAGCCCGTGCTTCACAGGCATATGACCATTCGAAGAAATAACCAAGCAATCCCTCAGCCTAGAAACTGATACGACCCATGACCCTACAATTCGATCGTCATTAGCAAAATCCAGCACTTACCTCAAAGTCATAGATCGCCTCATCGACACCCCAAAATACTATATCTTTACAGCATGCCCCGATCCGCACGGCTATTTAGCTGAATACTTCAAAAGTTCATGCAATATTGAACATAGGACGCCCCAAAGATTCTACCATATGCTTAACCATCATTGCAATAGTCAGACAACTTCCCCAAATGCTCTGAAATGATGACATATGCACTCCACCAAATGAAAACCTCATACGAGACACACGATCCAAACTCATCATGCAAGAGATGGCCTACTGGTTATACTCAAATTGACACCTTGTCATGAACTCACTTTATTCACAATAGCCTGGCCACCAGCCAATCTTCCCAAATCTGAGCTTTCCAACAAGACATATGAAACGGCCTTACACCACAAATGAACGACTAGAAGATTTAATAGTGCATCTAATTTTGAGGCTAGACAACACATTGCAATGATAATCAAGCATCCATAGCCCATCATAATCCATATGAACCATCACCGATCGTTGGCGAATAGCGAATACGGAGCGCACAACATCATATATGAGCGATTGAGAAGATTCAAAGTTGTAGATTTCAGGCTGAAGAAAAGCCGCACGATAAGAAAAGAAGAAAGGGAAATTTTTCCTAAATGCCATGTAGCCTCCCGAAGATAGGTATGGACGTCATCATACCGATCTGTAGGACTCTACTAGACACTTGCTCATGACTTGTAGAACCTATAAACCTATCGCTCTGATACCACATTGTCACGACCCAAAAACCACAAGTCGTGATGGCACATAACTCATCCCGCTAGGTAAACCAACTAACATGAGAAACACAACACGACTAAGATAATAAGAAAATAGAAAATGGCTAACTAAACCTTTACAAGTTTAACAAGACCTGATAGTACGAATCACGAGCTCCTAAGATTTGGAAGTTCAAAATTAATACAAATAAATACACGTTCTGCTTGAAGGTTACTTAAACAGATTAGCAATAGGACAAGTGGAAGCTATAACCAAACGCATGAGCATCTTCTGAATCAACACCCGACGTCACCATCAACTCCGCTCGAAAATCTACACATAACGTGCAAAAGTGCAGTATCAGTATAATCGACCCCATGTACTGGTAAGTATTTTATCTAACCTTGCCGAGGTAGTGATGAGGCTTTTAGTTGAAAGATGCTTATTGTTATAACCTGGACATTAGACTAACAGTATAGGAAGTTCAAAACATAACAGATAAAAATACCGTATACAACTCTACGAGACGGTTAACAATTACTAGCAGGAATCAGTAGAAGATTTACAATTTTTCCTGGTATGAGAAGTGTATCCAAGATATCAAGTCAAATGGCACGGTAACACCCTTTATGCTTCTATCTCATCCTCACAATATATAAATAAATTTATAAGACAAATCAATTAACATGGCAACACCCTCCATGCGCTCAACTGATCCTTCCCAAATCTACATATAACAGAACCAACCAGATGACAGAAACACGATAATAGGAATTACAAAGTAGGAAATACGCAAGTAACAACAATGGACAAGGATATACATGTGGGCAACAGTAAAAGACTAGGCGGAAAGCACGTGAGTAATAACAACCAATAGGAAACAAATAGTATCAACTTCAATTAACTAGCATAGTGGAGGCCTAAGTACAAATATAGCAAACAAGAAGGAAACACATGATCTTTACAAGTTAACAAGTAAGGGCATGAATGACTAGCATGGTGGAAGGCTTACACTAAGGTGCAACAGAATAGATACAACATGAGTATAATTATAAAGTAGAAAATAGGCATGGTATTTGCAAGTTAAGCAAGTAGAAGGTATGAGCATCAGAACAACAATTGAGATGGAGATCATGACAGAAAAATGGTAACAAATCACCTCATATCTATAATTATGGCAATAATTGTTCAAGGTAAAGACAAGAACATATACACGGAAGACTGATATCAAACATACTTCATGTCCCTTATCCTCTCCTACACAGAGTTCAATGACCTCACGATAACATACAAGCATAACAATATAAGTAAAATGGCACGGTATCACTCTTCATGCTTTTACTCTCAAATGATAAGGCACGACATCACCCTTCGTGCTTTTACTCTCAATAATGTAGCATGACATCACCCTTCATGCTTTTACTCTCAATATGGCACGACATCACCCTTCGTGTTTTTACTTTCAATAATATGGAACGACATCACCCTTCATGCTTTTACTCTCAATAATATGGCACGGCATCATCCTTCGTGCTTTTACACTGAATGATATGGAAAGACATTACCCTTCGTGTTTTACACTCTCCCTCACATGATAATGTACAAACAATGGCATGGCATCACCCTTCGTGCTTTACACCCTTCCTTACCAAGTATATGAGTATCAATGACAAATAAGGCAGGAAGCACAAATAACATCAAAGAGGGTGTTTTAATAGATATTTCAAACAAATCCCAATCACATATTTTCAAATCAACAATGATTCAATAACTCTCGAGAATCGTATTATTCAAATACTTCACAATTCTCACAATGATCCACAACACAAGCATAAAGTCTAGTATCTCAATATGGGCCGTAGTAATGAAATGATGATTTCGCATTGAGATGACCGAATTAGGCACATCAATGTATTATCAGAATTTTTGTCAAGTTTGATGATGTTATTACAAGCTAAGTCTTGATTCCTATCATTTAAGATTATGTTCTAAGAGTCAAGTAAGGCATGAAGCAGGATATCGCAAAATTCTACAAACTTAAATGTAACATAATCCACCCTCGAGCATGATTAATCCTGTCACATACATATATGCTCGTCACCTCACATATGTATCGCCCCCGCATGTAGCAAACAATGACAAATAGGAGGAAAAATTCCCTCAACAAAGTTAGGAAAAATACTTACCTCCATTCGGCTAACTCAACACTCACTCTAGCCTTTTTCCTTAACAAATTAGCCTCCGCCAGCTTAATCTAGCCATCAACAACTGTGAGCACGTGATTTTTTCCCTAAGTGAATTATTTCCAAAAATTCAAACGAAAGGACTTTTCTTTATTTTTACAATTTTTGTGTTATTTTCTGTTAATTATTTGTATTTTATTTGTGCATGTTAATTCATATGAAAATACAAAAAATACATTTGGCATTTGCATTTTGGATTTAATTTCATATTTTAGGATTAATTAGTGGCCAAGTTTGTTTTAGAACAAAATACAAAAAAAAAAAAATAACACCAATAGTCCATTTTACATTTTTTGGTTAATTGTTGACTTTAGTCATGAGTTTTATTTTTAAATAGAATTTAAATAATTTTAGGAATTAATTAGTTTAACTTCGAATTATATTAGGCCTTTATTTTAATTTTTTGTATTTTTATAAATCAGAAAAATACAAAAATACAAAAGATAAATAAAAGAGAAAAACAAAAAACTACAAAAAAGGGGGCTGCCTATTTAAAACTCAATTTGGGCCATCACCACTAACTAAACCGCAGCCCAAAACCCCTTCCCAACCCGTCCGGCCCAAGTTTCCACCCGGTCCATCCCCGCCCCCATCAAAACGACCCCGTTCTGATCCAATTAGATCCTGGTCGTCTAGGATACCAGATCAACGGCCAGGAACTGATTCCTCATTACCATGTAGAGGTCCGAAAACCGATCCGTAGCTCGATAGTGTCTTTTCAAATAGCTTGTTGAAAAGAAAATACAAAAAAAAAAGAGTCATTTTTTCCGAAATAGTGTATTTGTCAAAAGGATTTCGTTTTCGAAAAATAGTTAGCTTATCCACCCGAACTACGCTGGTTTGATTCTCACCGGATGTGAGATACGTAGGCAACCCTCATCGGGTCCAACCATCCCTTTTTAAAAAATAGCCAAATAATTGTTGCCAAAATAAGTCGGGCGACGCCATTCTTGTTAAAAATAAGCCGAATGTCCCTAAAAGGGCACAGGAAGGCTGTTTTTGCAAGAACATCCATCCTGTGTCATTTTTGAATAGTTTGCGGGCACAGCCTTAAAACTTCACCCGAAGTGCTGAAAGGTCGTATTTGCAAAACTCGATTTGTTTTTGAAATTAGAAATTTGAATGAAAAGAATAGTGTCATTTTTGCTTTTAGGTCAAAATAAGTGATCAAATCACCTTAATAAATGTGCAGGATGAGCACGACTCAAAATGAACCTTTCTCAATCATGCATAAAATCCCTTTAGAGTTACGTCTGTGGTGGAACGATTTAGGAGGCGAAGGGTAAGACGAAGTCAAGAAATATTTGATAGGGCTTACCGGTTTGCTAGAGATTGTGCCTCGGGGAGATATTATCAGAGCACTAGTTACGTGTTGGGACCCGACAAATAACGTGTTCCATTTTTCAGACTTTGAGCTTACCCCGACATTAGAGGAAATAGCTAGCTACATCGAAAAAGATGAGGTTCCTTTAAGGCACAAGTACTTGGTTGCCCCGAGAACTGTAGCTATACACAGATTCTTAGACTCTCTGAAGATAATCAGGACGGTTCATAACACGGATTAGGCGAATGGATTTTGCACTCCACACTTCATATACCACAGATATGGCCACATCGGGGGGTTCAACAACCTGGAAAGCAAAATATGTAGCAAAGGGAACCGCCAAAAATGGGAGGAACATAGACGTGTCGCTTTCATGGTGGTCTTTTTGGGGCTTTTTCTCTTCCCAAGGAAGGATGGTAACATCGACATAAAAATCGCGGGGGTCGTCAGCACTTTAATGACTCAAGCCAAAAGTACCCTGGCACCTATGATATTATCCGACATCTTTCGTACTCTTACAACCTGCAAGGCCGGGGAAGACTTCTTCGAGGGATGCAGTCTACTGTTACAAATGTGGATGACTGAGCATCTGTGCTATCGTCCTCAGTTTTTGAGCTACGGGTCTCCAGAGAAAACATGCATATAAGAGTTTTACACGAGGATTAAAGGGGTCAATTTGCCGGAAGGAATCACGGGTTGGACAACATACTTTCGGTCCCTCACTGCTAGTCAAATAGAGTGGACATTTGGATGGTTGGCCGTTGATGAAATCATATATATGCCGGCAGCAAGGCCGCATTTCCTCTTGATAGGTCTTAGAAGCATTCAGCCTTACGCCCCGTACCGGGTGCTGAGACAACTCGGGAGATGCCAGATAGTGCCCAAAGACGATGATCTTAGTTTGCAAGTGGTTGAGATTGGCTCCGACAGCCAGTTTCCAGAAGCAAATGTTCGCCAGGTCTGGAGCGAATGTCAATATTTGGCGGCAAATACTTGTGTCCGGGATCGAGCTAAAGGAGAAGTGTCACCTGATTATTAGGCTTGGTATAGAAGGGACATTGCATTCGGGAGGTCGGCCAAAAGACCTCACCTCCAGGAGTTTGCCGAATCGTCGCAAGAGCAGTGGGCTTGGTTAGCCAAAGAAAATGAGTACAGGGAAAAAATAGGAGAGTTGGAAAAGCAGGTCCAAGACCTTAGGTTTGGAAATAGCGTGTAAGTCACGGCTGACGAGGGTGAGAAAAAGAAATTGGCCAAATAAAATGAAGCCTTACGAGCCCAAATCCAAAAAATGAAGATAGCGGCTGAAAATCCTGTTAGGAGTGCCAAAGATACAAAGCTTATAAAAAATTTAAGGCAAAACATAAATGACTACAGTTTCGACCTCAACAAAGCAGAAAGGGAATTAGCCGGGGTTCGAAAATAGTTGGCTAAAAATGCAGAAGAATGAGCCCGCATGGTTAAGCAGTTGAGAGAAGAACACGATAATGAGGTCACGTGATTGAGGAAAAAGGTCATTACCGCAGAAAACAAAATGATCAAAAAAGTAAAAGAGTTCAAGGTTGAAAGGGAGCACTGCTATACAGCATTAACACAATTAGAAATGGACCTGCAAAAACTCCAGGAGCGAGATCAGCATACTTTGGAGGCCAGGGCCGAACAGATAGGGCGGCTGCTTCAGGAAAAGGGCATAATCAGAGAAAGAATCCTAGCTATTACTTACTACATTACCAAGAAATTCCAAATGTGCGAGAACATGACTCAGACTACCTTCTTTGCCTCAGTGATGATATTTGTGAAATAGATAATGAGTGAGCTGGACAGACTCCAAGGGGAACTTGAATATAGGCCCGCGGCGAGACCGAACGATATCCTGCGGGCACCAGGAGATTAGAGTCTGTATTTTCTTTCACTAGAGTTAGTCAGTTATCTGAGTTTGTATTTTGTTTTCGAGTCAGTCTACACTTTCATTTTAAAGTGGAATAATTGTTGATGAAGTTTGTAGCCCGTCTTGTCATTTAGAGTCTGTTAGTTATCTTAATGCGTCAGTATTGAGTCCTTGTAATTGAAATGCTTGCTATGAGTAAAATTGAAAATTCCAAAAAAAAAACATTTTTGTTTCTATTTTTGCATTTATTGCATTTGATCTGATTGAGGCATGGTCACGATACGTAGGCAATATCCATAGGATCCGACTATAGCCATATGAAAAGAGAAAATACAGTGAGAATAAAAAGCCAAAAAGAAAAGAAGAGCGGAAAAACAAAAGAAAAAACGAGAGAGAAAAAGAGAAACAAAAGAGAAGAAAATCCACAACAAAGAGACAATGGCAAAACAAAAACAAAGAAATAAAGGCAAGAATAAAAGAAATAAGTCACATTCGGGAATAAATAAAGCCGGGATGACGCAAGTGGTCGAGCAAACGCATAATAGAAACCGTTAACTGCCTAGGTGCATTCATTCCCCAAACGTGCGGTTATCTATTTTCTAATGCCCTAACCGCTAACAACGTTGTTGTTGATGATGAGTCCAGGCAAGTGGTTCAGTTGACTGGCATTCTGGCAACCCACCCATACAACACCCGTTCTAAAGATAAGTCAAAAATGTTCAACCAAGGGTTAGAAACAAGCATCGTCGACCCGTCTAGGGAAGAAGAAGTTGTGGATATCAATGCAATGAAAGAGGAGATGTATAAATTGAAGCAACAGATGGCCGAAATGTACCAGGCTTGGGCAAAGGGACACCCACTTCCAGCTTATCCTGCTAACCCTGCCTACATCTCACCATTAGCTCAGCCACAAGATCCTCCCACAGTGAACTCCTCTCTGGCCTACCCTGCTTACCAGCAATACTACGCAACTACTTCCCAAACACCACCACCTCCACCACCCAAACAAATCCCATGCCCTCCACCTCCACCCACTCTCGTGTTTGTGGCTCCTCCACCCGCCGCATTATAGATATCTTCTAGTGAACCCCTGTTCCAAACCTAGGAAACCCACTATTACCTACCTGAACCTACCTTCAAACCTCCAGAACCATACTCTTACAATCCCCGTCTTGATATCTCAGATGAAGAAGAGAAGCTTCCCAAAAACCCTGAGCAGGAGGAGATGATACGAAAGGTGAAAAGCTTAGAGCAATCATTCAGAAATATGCAACGTCTAGGAGGACAGGTGAGTTTGGCCTACACGGACTTGTGCTTATTCCCCGGCGTCCAGTTGTCTGCGGGATTCAAATTACCCAAGTTTGATCTGTATGACAGACATGGTGACCCAGTAGCCCATCTATGGGGATTTTGCAGTAAGATAAGAGGCGCTGGGGGAAGGGATGAGTTATTAATGGCATACTTTAGTCAAAGTCTCAGTGGTGCTGCTTTGGAATGGTACACACGGCAAGATCAGTCTTGAGTCCTTATAATCTAGAGATTTTCCCGGACCGGCTATCATTAACAAAAATTGAGAAGAAGCCGGGGGAAAGCTTCAGAGAGTACGATTTTCAGTGGAGAGAACAGGCCGCAAGAGTTGATCCTCCAATGAAGGAAGGCGAGTTGGTCGATTATTTTCTACAGGCTTTGGAGCCTACTTACTATGGTCATTTGGTGTCGACAGTTGGGAAAACTTTTAATGAGGTAGTAAAAATGGGAAGTATGGTGGAAGAGGGTCTCAAGACCAACAAAATTATGAGCTATTCGGCGATTAAAGCAACTACCCAGGCCATCCAGAACAGCACTGGAGGGGTATTGGGAAAGAAGAAGAAGGAAGATGTTACCGTATTAGAATCAAGAACTTGGACCAGGGGTCCATCACTATATTATCACCAACCACGCCCCCATCCCCAAACCTACCCACACAACCCATATGGTCCGCCACAACACTACTATCCACCTCCCGCCCCCTATTTCTCCGTCCACCATGCCCAAACATACCCCCAACCTCAGGCGTCATGGCGTGAACCCACCCCAAAAAATACTTACCATACTCAAAATACCTACCCACCTCCGAGAGCCTACAAAAACCCCACTGGACCCGGTTTTCGACCCAACCCTGTTTCTAAAAATGATAGGCTGTAGAAGAAGAAAACTTTCACTCCATTGGGAGAATCTTACACCAGCTTATACCACAGATTGAGACAATAGGGAATGTTAAGTTAGATTGAACCCAAAGTGCCAAATCCTCCCCCAAGGATCCTGGACCATTCGGTGAGTTGCGAGTATTGCTCGGGTGCCCCGGGGCATGATACGGAGAAATGCTGGCATTTGAAAATGGCCATCCAGGAGCTCATTGATACCCGCCGAATTGAGGTGCAGGCTCCAGAGACACCTAACATCACTCAGAATCCATTGCCAACCCATCATGAGACTCATATGATTGAGTTAGTGCAAAAAGGGGAATATAAGAAGTCGTCACAAACCGTGATAATGATCAAGGCCAGTGAAGACAAGTCACATGAGAAACCAACCAGTGGGAGAGAATTGATCAAGGAAGGAGAGACAGTTAGAAAATAAGTGGGGGTGATAAAGAAGGAGTCGTTGAACAGTGATGCAGTAAAATAAGAGCCAGTCAAAGTGATGCTACCAGGAGCAGTTTTCAAGCCCGTTGTAATTGTGAAAGGGGCTCACACGGAGCTGGTTATCATTAAGCCAGTGACTCAGTTGCCAATAGTCAGTGAAAAGGCCGTCCCATGGAATTACGGCCGAGTGACTGTGACGTACAAAGTGAAGGAAGTTAAATAAGAGTTTGTGAAACCCATGGGCTTACTCGTTCAGGGAGATGCTTTACCCCTAAGGAACTGAGAAAAGCTAAAGAAGCCAAAGATAATCCAACACCAGTAAAAAGGGCCGTAACTGAAGAAGAAGCAGAATAATTCTTGAAAAAGATGAAGGCGCAAGATTATTCCATTGTAGAACAGTTGAGAAAGACTCTGGCACAGATCTCATTGCTATCTTTGTTGATCCATTCGGACGAGCACCGCCGGGCGTTGATGAAGATTCTGAATGAAGCCCATGTTCCTGATAAGATCTTTGTGAATCATCTAGAGAAAATAGCAAATAAGATTTTCGAGGTCAACAGGGTTATATTTTCTAATGATGATCTGCCTTTGGATGGCACTGAGCATAATAGAGCGCTCTACCTCACGGTGAAATGCGAAGACTCAGTGGTCACCCGGGTGCTGATTGACAACGGGTCCAGTGCAAACATTTTCCCTCTATCCACCCTGGAAAAGTTAAAAGTGGACAGTGAGAGGATCCACAAGAATAGCATTTGTGTGCGGGGATTTTATGGAGGAGGAAAGGACACAGTCGGGGATATTGTGTTGGAACTGACAATAGGACCAGTTGAATTTACTATGGAGTTCCAGGTGCTCGACGTGGCTGTTTCTTACAATCTCTTGCTAGGCCGACCTTGGATTCATGCAGCAAAAGCAGTGCCACCTACCTTGCATCAGATGATCAAATTCGAGTGGGACCGGCAGGAAATTGTTGTGCATGGGGAGGATACTTCGTGTAAAACCATTATGCCTTTCGACGAAGCTGAGGACGACAAAGGTCCATGGGTTTACCAAGTCTTGGATACAGTATCAGTTGCAAAAATCCCGGAAGGAGAGTGTATTCCTGTGCCCAGGGTAGCTGCTGCATCTGTCATGGTGGCTTCGAAATGATAAAGAATGGATTCTTACCTGGAAAAGGCTTGGGTGCTTCGTTGCAAGGAATCATACAGCTGGTATCCCTTCCTGGAAACCTGGATACTTTTGGTCTAGGCTTCAAGCCTACAGCTGCTAACATAAGGTGAGCTAAGAAGATGAAAAAGAGAACATGGACCCTTCCAAAACCCATACCCCGCCTGTCCCATTCCTTTGTCCTGCTTGGTACTAAGAGGCGCCCAACAATGGTAACGCCTCATTCTGTGGTGATGGAACCCGACAAGGAGCTGATTGAGAGGTTTGAGAAGCTGTTTGACGATGTGAATGTGGTGGAGGTAGGCGAAGGTCCGAGCAAGGAAGATGTGCAGTTCGTAGGGCCCCATGCAAAGCTTAATAATTGGGAAGCTACTCCTCTTCCTACCCGGAGGGAGTCGTGGTAGTTAGTTTTGATTTTCCTTTCAGTTTAACTTGGATTATTTCCAAGGTTGTAATTCGGATGCTATGTTCCGTTCGTTTGGATGAGTTAAACCTTGTTATCTTACAATTTTAATG
>MU729555.1:130008-142672 GCA_026770625.1 Nicotiana glauca
TATTGTTATAGGGTCATGCCATTTGGGTTGAAGAACGCAGGGGCAACATATATGAGGGCGATGAACACCATGTTCCATGACATGATACATCGGGAAATTGAAATCTATGTAGACGACGTGATCATAAAGTCAAGGGAGCAATGTGACCATGTCAAGGACCTGAGGAAGTTTTTCCAGAGGCTACGCAGGTACAACCTCAAACTTAATCCAGCGAAGTGTGCATTTGGAGATCCATCGAGGAAGTTGTTGGGGTCCGTGGTAAGTCGACGCGGTATCGAGCTAGACCCATCCAAGATCAAAGCCATTCAGGAATTACCGCCACCAAGAAGTAAGAAAGAGGTGATGAGTTTGCTTGGCAGGTTGAATTATATTAGCAGATTCATTACCCAGCTCACAACGACATGCGAGCCCATCTTCAAGCTTCTAAAGAAAGACGTTGCGGTCAGATAGACGGACGAATGTCAGGCAGCATTTGACAAGATTAAGGAATATTTGGCTAGTCCGCCTGTGTTGGTCCCTCTAGAGCCGGGAAGACCATTGATCCTTTATCTGACAGTTTTGGATACCTCTTTTGGCTGTGTACTGGGGGAGCATGACGTCACAGGAAAGAAAGAGCAGGCGATTTACTACCTCAGCAAGAAGTTCACATCTTATGAGGTGAAGTACACTCAACTTGAGAGAACGTGTTGTGATTTAACCTAGGTAGCGCATAAATTGAAACATTACTTGTCATCATATACCACCTATCTCATCTCTTGGTTGGACCCACTGAAGTACATTTTTCAGAAGACCATGCCCATGGGGAGGCTCGCGAAATGGCAGATCTTGCTCACGGAATTTGATAGTGTCTAAGTGACCCGTACTGCGATGAAAACACAAGCGGTGGCTGATCATCTAGACGAGAACCCAGTTGATGATGAATATGAACCTTTGAAGACGTACTTCCCTGATGAGGAGACAATGCATGTTGAGGAATTAGAACAGGTCGAGAAGCCAGGATGGAAACTATTCTTTGATGGGGCTGCCAATATCAAAGGCGTCGGGATAGGAGCGGTACTCATTTTTGAGACAGGGCAACACTACCTTGTTACAACTCAACTTCATTTCTATTGCACCAATAACATGGCTGAATACAAGGCGTGAATTTTGGGTTTGAGGTTTGCTATAGACATGGGTGTCCAGGAGATCTTGGTCATGGGTGACTCGGATCTTCTGGTGCACCAGATTCAAGGAGAATGGGAGACACGAGATTCAAAGCTCATACCATACCGGCAGTGTTTGCATGAACTTTGTCAATGATTCCAATCAATAGATTTCAGGCATATCCCAAGGATTCATAATGAAGTTGCCGATGCTTTGGCTATGTTGGCGTCAATGTTGCATCATCAGAATAAGGCATGTGTGGACCCATTGCAAATTCAGGTTCGAGATCAGCATGCCTATTGTAATATGGTGGAAGAAGAACTTGACGGGGAGCCGTGGTTCCAGGATATCAAAGAATACCTCAGGATGGGAGTGTATCCCGCACAGGCCACAGGGGATCAAAAGAGAGCAATTCGATGCTTGGCAAGCGAAGTTTTCTTCAGTGGAGGAGTATTGTACAAAAGAACTCCAGATCTTGGTTTATTGAGGTGCATGGATGCTAAACAGGCTACAGTTATCATGATTGAGGTACACACGGGGGTTTGTAGACCTCATATAAGTGGATATGTGTTAGCAAAGAAGATTCTTTGAGCAGGTTATTATTGGCTTACTATGGAACGGGATTGTATCAGTTTCGTGCGCAAGTGTCATCAATGCCAGGTACATGGAGATTTGATTCACTCTCCACCATTTGAATTGCATACAATGTAGGTGCCATGGCCCTTCGTTTCTTGGGGAATGGATGTCATTGAGCCAATCGAACCAACAACGTCAAATGGGCACAGGTTTATTCTGGTAGCCATTGACTATTTCACTAAGTGGGTTGAGGCAAAAACTTTCAAATCAGTGACCAAGAAGGCAGTGGTGGATTTTGTGCATTCGAATATCATTTGTCGGTTCAAAATCCTGAAGGTGATCATCACAGATAATGGTTCCAACCTCAACAGCCATCTGATAGTGAAAACATGCAAGTGGTTTAAGATCACGCACCGTAATTCCACCCCATATCGTCGTAAGGCAAATGGAGCAGTCGAAGCCGCTAATAAGAACATCAAGAAGATACTGCAGAAAATGGTTGAAAGGTCCAGGCAATGGCATGAAAAGTTACCTTTTGCATTATTAGGTTATCGCACTACTGTCCGCACTTCGGTAGGGGCAACTCCTTATTCAGTGGTGTACGGTACGGAGGCAGTAATACCCGCAGAGGTCGAAATACCATCCCTTCGGATTATCGCCGAGGCAGAAATTAACGATGTGGAATGGGTCAAAGCCCGCTTGGAACAATTGAGTCTGATTGATAAAAAGAGATTGGCAGCAGTATGTCACGGACAGTTGTACCAACAGAGAATGGAAAGAGCATATAACAAGAGCATATAACAAGAAAGTGCGTCCGTGAAAGTTTGAAGTAGGGTAATTGGTGTTGAGGAGTCTCCTAACACATTGGGCTGAATCAAAAGGAAAGTTCGCCCCCAACTGGCAGGGGCCGTTTTTTGTAACCCGAGTGTTGTCCAATGGCGCATTATATTTGACGGATGTGGAAGAAAAATGTGTAGAAATGGCTATCAACTCTGATGCAGTCAAGCGATACTATGTATGATTTCTTTGTCTAATTATACTTAATTGTATTTGGCATGTTTTTGAGATTGAAATGATGAGGGAATTTTTTCTGCTATCCAAACAATTTATCCTTTGTTACGCCTTTTGAGCATTATTTTATTTTCTTTCGTACCCCTCTTTCGGAATCAATAACAAAATGCGGGAGCATGAGCAAGGAAGATCAGCGTAGAAACGAGAAGAATAGTCCAAAAGAAAAGAAAAGAAAAAAGAAAAGAGAAAAGAAAAGCAAGAAAAAGAAAAACGAAAAAAAAGAAAAGGAAAAGAAGAGAAAAGAAAAAAAAGAAAAGAAATGACAAGAAAAAAGGAAAAGTGGAAGAAGGGGAAGATCACAACAACGAGGTAATTCTATGCCATGAACTACGTTTGACTTGATCCCGAAAGGGTACGTAGGCAGCCTCTCTGAGGTTCAGTCACACCAAAACAAAATCTAAAAGTTCCCCAAGAAAGAAACAGGGGCAGAAGTTATGGTTGTTGTGGGAAATCTGATTCCGAAAGTTGTAATTTTTACCCCCTGTTGAATTGTTTTGAGCCTTTATACCCTTCTTTTTAACCCCATCCAAAAGCCTGCATTATGGTCCAAAGAAAAACCTTCTGATCAATCTTCAGGAAGTGCTAATACGAGCAAGTAAAGTGATTCATGTCATGGGCAATACTCAGGTACAAGAAGAAAATGATGAAAATGAGAGAGTCTTATTGGTGAAAACAATCACGGGCACCGTAAGCGACGTGAGTTGAGAGAAATAAAAAATGAGAGTCTTATTGGTGAAAACCCTCATGGGCACCGTAAGGCGAAGTGAGTTGAGAGAAATAAAAAATGAAAGAGTCTTACTGGTGAAAACCCTCACGGGCACCGTATGGCGAAGGTGAGTTTTTTTTCCAAATGGGCAGATGAGACAAGTCTGTGGTTCAAAGCTGCTCAAAATATGGCAAGACGAGAGAGGTTTGGGTTTTGGTGAAAGCCAGGCTATGGAAGTCCGGAACAGCTATTGAGCAATCGAAAGCTGATTGGTTGGACATACTACGCTGGTTAATCCAAAATGCATGGCATGATCAATGGTACCAGCCGTTCCACTCAGATAAGTCCTATCCTCTTCTTTTCATTACAAATCATCTGTTTCGGAGTCTTTCTATCCTTAACCATCAAGGTCATTGCATTTCATTCTTTTGAAGTCTGTCTGTAAGATGTTTCAATGTCAGTTCGGTTCAAAAACCAAAAGGAAGGATGTCAAGGCTAACTACCAGTTTCCCAGTTGTATAGCACAACAAGGCCGGAATATATCAAAGATGTCAAAAGAAAAGTAAGACATGAAGGACCCCTGGAAGTTCCATCAGTGGGTTAATCAGACAATTGTGGGAGCGAAGCAAAGTTTCAAATATAGGGGTCAGAAACACAAACACAGCAATACGGGATAGAACACTTGGGTCATCAAAGTCAGGGTTTGAAATGCGGTCAGGAAGTCGAGGAGGTTCAAGGCAAGTCCAGGGAAGCAGGTCGGAGTAAAGCCCGAGTAGCAAGGACATACCCAGCAAGAATGCCAACAACTAACCACCATTTTATATTAACAAATTGTTCTTTGGTTGAGACAGGGGCAGAAAATTTTCTTTGTTTGTCTATTTTGTTGCAAGCAGGCGCCCATCTGGAGAACAAGGGAATACATTTCAAGCGTCAGCAACAGGCGCCCATCTGGAGAATAAGGGAAGTCCAATTCAAAATTTTCGCTTTTTTAATAATATTTGGCAACATGATGCGCCCAGTCATCAAACTGGGGCAGGAAATTTTCTTTGTCTATTTTGTTGAAGTCAGATGCCTACCTGGAGAACAAGGGAATACATTTAAGTTTCAGCAGTCAGGCCCCCACCTGAAGAACAATGGAATACATTCAAGTTTCAGTAGTCAGGTGTCCACCTGGAGAACAAGGGAATACATTTCAAGCTCAGCAGTCAGGCGCCCACCTGGAGAACAAGGGAATACCTTTTAAGTTTCAGCAGTCAGGCACCCACCTGGAATATAAGGGAAGTACAATGCAAACTTTTCAAGTTTTAATATTTGGTAACATAACACGCCCAGTCATCAAACTGGGGCAGGAAATTTTCTTTGTCTATTTTGTTGAAGTCAGGCGCCCACCTGTAGAACAAGGGAATACATTCAAGTTTCAGCAGTCAGGCGCCCACCTGGAGAACAAGGGAATACATTCAAGTTTCAGCAGTCAGGCACCCACCTGGAGAACAAGGGAATACATTTCAAGTTTCAATAGTCAGGCGCCCACCTGGAGAATAAGGGAATACCTTTCATGTTTCAGTAGTCAGGCGCCCACATGGAAAACAAGGGAAGTACAATTCAAATTTTAGCTTTCAAGTTTTTGATATTGGATAACATGATGTGCCCAGCCACCAAACTGGGGCAGGAAAATTTTCTTTGTTTGTCTGTTGCAATCAGGAGCCCACCTGGAGAATAAGGGAATACTTTTTAAGTTCAGCAATCAGGAGCCCACCTGGAGAATAAGGGAATACTTTTTAAGTTTAGCAATCAGAAGCCCACTTGGAGATTAAGGGAATACTTTTTAAAGTCCAGCGATTAGGAGCCCACCTGGAGAATAAGGGAATACTTTTCAAAGTCCAGCGATCAGGAGCCCACCTGGAGAATAAGGGAATACTTTTCAAGATCAGCAATCAGGAGCCCGCCTGAAGAATAGAGGCATGTATGTAGTCAAGCATCACTCGAAGGAACGGCAAAACATCTCCGATCATAATTCAAGGCAACAACGCAATAGTTCCAGTGGAAGAATATAAGTTCAAGGCAACATAAGAGCAAGTTAGAAGACATAAATATGACCCTTTTGTAATTCATAGATCATAGCTTAGGCTAGCTTTTTTTTATTTTAACACGGTGTAATAAGGAGGTCAGCGAGCAGTAGCAGCAACAACAACAATAAAATCACAGCTCCTGGTAGTCCCGGCTACCAAACCTTCCCGAACTACACTGACCTGATTCCTTTTTAGCCTAGGATATGTAGGCAACCTCCGAAGCAGGGTGCGGTCAGACGGTTTTAAAAAATGCTTCACAACGGAATATTCAAATGGGCAAAAATCACTCGTATTTGCTCACTTATCTTTGCACGAAAACTCTTTGTGTTTTTGGGCAAAGAGGGGCAGCTGTGAGCACGTGATTTTTGCCCTAAGCGAATTATTCCCAAAAATTCAAACAAAAGGATTTTTCTTTATTTTTACAATTTTTGTAAATTTTTGTGTTATTTTCTGTTAATTATTTATATTTTATTTGTGCATATTAATTCATATGAAAATACAAAAAATATATTTGGCATTTGTATTTAGGATTTAATTTTATATTTTAGGATTAATTAGTGGCCAAGTTTGTTTTAGAACAAAATACAAAAAAAAAATAACACCAATAGTCCATTTTACATTTTTTGGTTAATTGTTAACTTTTGTCATGAGTTTTATTTTTAAATAGAATTTAAACAATTTTAAAAATTAATTAGTTTAACTTCGAATTATATTAGGTCTTTATTTTAATTTTTTACTTTTTTATAAATCAGAAAAATACAAAAATACAAAAGATAAATAAAAGAGAAAAAAAACTACAAAAAAGGGGGCTACCTATTTAAAACTCGATTTGGGCCATCACCACTAAATAAACCCCAGCCCAAAGCCCCTTCCCAACCCGTCCGGTCCATCCCTGCCCCCATCAAAATGACCCCGTTCTGATCCAATTAGATCCTGGCCGTCTAGGATACCAGATCAACGGCCAGGAACTGATTCCTCATTACCATATAGATGTCCGAAAGCCGACCCCCCCCCCTCCTCAGACCCCCATCGTCTTCATCAGCCTCTCTCTCTCTCATGAATCCTAAAGTGAGCCGCCCTAAAATCCTCAGCCGTCGGTGGCATCGCCAGCTCCGTTCGGACCCAAAAATACACCATAAAATCTCCTCCGTCTCCTCATTCCAAACATACCAACAGTTTCCCTCGAATCACCGCCCATCTTCTCGAATATTAATTCAAAAAATCCGGTCAAAATACTACTTATCCCAAATCCGGCCAAATTCATACCCCACAGTCCCCATGACTCCCTCAACCTGAATCTCAAGCCAAAAACCTTCAAATATCACTAGTTATGCTCAAATTCTAAATCTAGGGTTTAGAAGGGTCGGGCCTGTTTTGGGAATTTCAAGGCGTCGAATGATTTTTCAATTAATGCTACATGTTTTATAAACATATATCATTAATTAAAAAATCAAATTCGAGGAGTTGGTCAATTGAAGATTATATCAGTGAGTTTTTCATTTTTGGTTTTAATTTTTTGTTTAATTTCGTTTTAACTTTGCTCGATTTTATTCATGTGATTGATTTTGGGCCACGATTCCATTCATGATTATTGGTTTTACTGTTAAATTCTATGCCCTCTCCTTCTTTCTCTTTAATTGTTAATGCCGATTAGGTTAATTCATGTGTTTAGCTGTTTAGCTTAGTTTAGTTCATTAGCTCATGGCCCAAGTAGTAAGTAAATCTCTCAGTTCATTCTGGTTTGATTTTTTTGTTTAAATTCGGTTCATGACAATCCTATTAGGTTTAAGTCTTTGCTTCATGATTGAATGCATTCTTAATTGTTTTAGTTTGTTCTGTGGTAATCAGATTTTTGTTTCGTTAAGCTTTAGTTATTAGCTAAATATTAGATTAATTTTCTTGTTAATTGTTCCCTGATTTGGTAAAATGATCTTAGCCTGTTTAATTTATTCTGATTACTAGGAGGTTTATTAGTTTTTAGGTGAATTGGCTATAGCTGTTTAGTTTTGTTAATTAACCTTAGTTTAGTCAAAGAGAGGGTGAATTAATTGTGGTTTAGTAAGTAATTTTAGAGGGATTAAAGGGTAGTTTAGGTATTTGGTATTGGGCAGAACATGGTAGATAATACTAGCATATTTTAGACTCTTCTAGAATAGGACTTTAGTATATATTTCAGTAAACTTAGGGTGCTTACTTGAGTAACAAGTTAGAAATAAAGGACTAAATGAAAAATAAATAGGGACTAATAGGGAAAACAGAAAATGTGAGGGCTGCCCCTCCTTTGGCCTATAAAAAGGCATGAATAGTGCCTTGAATAACAAGTTTTTCAGCCCTAAAATTCCCCCCAAAATATATCCAAGCTGAAACAGATTTGAAAATTCAAAAATTTCAGATTAAAATTCTCTATTAGATCATAGAACTTTCAGAAAACAAAAAAAAAATAACAAAATCTTCAAAAACCAAAAAAAATGAACTGTTTCATTGCCCTTCTAGATGAAATTTAAGTTCTATGCACTAATTTTCACTTCTGTTGGTTACTGAACTTGTTTTGAAGTTTGTTGATTCTGCTTTTGGGTGATTTCGAGTTAAAATTGGTTGATTAAGTCTGGTTTGGGTGTTTGTGATGGGTTGTTTGTTCAATGAGTTCATTTCTGGGTTAATTTGATGTTGCTTTGAGAGGATCCATGAGCCTTGTTTGATTTAAACTCTTCTGGACTGTTGGTTGTACTTTATGGGCTGCTGAAAATTGTTCATTGCTGCTGCTGCTTATCATCTACTGTAGTTGGCCTCACTTTCCTTCTTATTTTGCAACTTCCAGGTACACGATTTGAATCACATGATGTAATGTATGATTTTATGGAGTCGGAATGGAATCATCTACTGAACATGCTTGTCTTCTGTATTTAGACATAGTTTAATTCAATTAATTTCTATTTTGTTAATTGAATTATGTAATTAAACTAGACTGAATGGACTGTGCATATTTGGATACATAATACGTGAAGTGTAGTTTGAATTTCACCTACATGAATAATGAACACATGATGGTATGAGTAGGGCTACTTCTAAGTAAGTTGGACTGATTCTAGATTGTTAGATTATATCAACCCTCGCCTTGGAGTCCTGTGTTCGATATCGTTAGCAAAATTGGGGCTGTATTGGACATATAGTAGGTTGACGAGCTTCAGGATTATTTGTTCATTTGAATTATTAGTATTGTTCTTGTGTTTTCAAGTGTTAGATAACTCAGGAGGATTAAAAGGTCACATGATCTAGGATTTCTATCTTTCTGAAAAATGCTGCTTGGATAGTCATTACTGTTGGCAATCTCTTTTGATTTAGTTTGGGAGTTTATAACGTTGAGTTGAGTTGCTGTTGAATCAAAATTGAAATTATTGGGCTTGTGAGCACGTGATTTTTTCCCTAAGCAAATTGTTCCAAAAGTTTCAAACAAAATAATTTCTTTATTATTTTACAATTTTTGTGAATTTTATGGCCTTTTCTAATAATTGTTGCATTTTTATCTTTGCATTTCAATTCATATGAAAATACAAAAATACATTTGGCATTTGCATTTAGGATTTAACTTCATATTTTCAGGATTAATTAGGGATTAATTTGTTTTAGAACAAAAAAATAAAGAAAATAACAAAATACTCTATTCTTGCATTTTTGATGGTTAATTGTTGAATTTGTCACAAAATAGATTTTTAAAATTTTAGGAATTAATTAGTTTTATTTTTGAAATAAAATTAGGTCTCTATTTTAAATGTTACATTATTATAAAATCAGAAAAAATACAAATACAAGATAAATTAAAAAATAAATAAAAGAAATACAAAAAAAGAAAAGAAAACAATTTTAAAAAAAAAATGTGTGTTCTCTATTAGAGACCCCATCTGGGCCATTTTTGTTCAACCCAGTACCCAGCCCACTTAAATGCCCCACGCCCAAGACCAAATATTCCCTGCCCGGTCCAAACCCAGCCCTAGCCAAATGATACAGTTTCAAATAATGATCAAATAATCTTGGCCATCCATTCACCTCCATCCAACGGTCCCGGATTAATACACAAATTAAATAAAACATTCCAAATATCCCTTAACCCTAAAATCATTTCATCTTCTTCATCATATACCCCTCCTCCTCTGCCGCCGACCTCGCCGGATCCCTCACCGGCAGGAAACATTACTTATGCCAAACCTCGCCAGATTAACACCACAAGACCGTTTTCCCTTCCTCTTCTCACCCCTGTACCCAGTTTCCTTCAAATCTTACCCTATCTCCTCGAATATCACCATCTATTTCGTCGGAACCCTACCGCCGGCGAACAATACTTACTCCAATAACCACCAGATTCACACCATAGACTCACCACGAAGCCCTCTTTCCATCTCTACTACTGGTTTCCCTCGAATATTGCCGGAGTTCGTCGAATCTCCGGTTGAAGTTTTCCGGCCATGACGCCGGTCACTCCTTTTGACCCCAAATTAAAACTTTGATACCTCTGCTTCTTCCTTTATCCAACCCCCATAATATCTCTCTTCGAATCTGCCCGTAATTCCTCAAAAATTCTTTTTAAATATTTCTGGTCAAGAACCCAATTTAATTATTTGGGATTCTTGACCGTAATATCCCTAATTATGTGTGTTTTTTTTTTGAAAACATACCATTAGGGATGTTACGGATCAAGAATCCTGGAGGATTCAAACAACCATGGCTGGCCGGAGCTTTCTTGCAACTGTAAGTTCTGCTTCTTATAAAATTCATAAAAAATCTGTTATAAACTTATTTTAGGTAAATTTAGTTTATTTTATTTCTATTTCTTTATTTCTTTTCCCTTTTTCTGATTCTGGCTTGATTCACATTAGTAAATAATTCAAGTACTTCAATTAAGTTTTGTTGTTTGGTCTCGTATGAATTTCTGTTGATATTTTGTAATTTCTTAGGCTTTTTAAAATTCGTTCAATGATTACTCAATTAGGATAATTGCATTGCTTAAGTTTTGATTTTCTTCTATTTTTGCTGTTTGATTTGTTATTAATTGTTCATGTTATTCTAGTTAAAAACATAAGGTGATTTGATTTTACTTAAATTCTGATTTCTGATATTAGTTAGGGTTATTCATTAGGGGTGTGAATTGGTTATAGTTGTTTAGATTAGTTAACAATAATTAGTCTATAATAATAAAAACAAAGAAGAAGAAAAAAATTAAAGAAAGTAATTCTAAGGGTAAAGTGGGGGCATTTTGGGTATATAAAATGGATTAATAATAATTACAGCATGATTTCAGGGGTAATATGGGCATAGAAAATGGTATTTTACTCAGGTTTAGTAAATTCTAAAATGAAGTAGGGGTAGTTCAGGAATTATAAGGGGTATAGAACATTCTAGATAGGCTCCAGTGTAGATTTTATCTAAATAAGTGCACTTACTTGTGAAACAGGTTAGAAATAAAGGGTAAAAATAGAAATAAAAAGGGGATTAAAGAGTAAAATAAAATCTGAAGCCATACCCTAGAATTGTCTATAAATAGGCATTCATTTGCCTTGTTTTACAAGTTTAGAGAACCCACAGATTTTTCCTCCTCAATTTCCTCTTCAAAATTCAGATCAGTTTTTCTGAAATTCATAGTAAAAACTCAACAAAAAAAAAACAATATAAACTTCAGTGAAAATCCAAAAAAAAACACTGTTCCATTGATTTTCAAATTAGGAGTAGCTCATCGCTCTGTTTTCTATTGAGGTTTAGCGATTCAAATCCTTTTGAAGTCATCCAGTTAATAGTTTGGATCAAAGTTGCATTCCTGCTGGATTTTTAAAGTTACTTGAGCTGTTGATTGGATTTTCGAAGTAGTTTGCTGTTGCTGAATATCGTTACTGCTCTCACTGATTTATCCTTCTTCATTTCTGAAAATTCCAAGTACATAATCCTGAACTAGTTCAATGTAGCTTTATCCTGTTAAAAGATGGAATGAAATTGTGCTGCTTATGCTGTAGACCAGTTATTCTAAACAGTCTATTATGCTTCAGCTTTCCTCTGTTGTTTAAAGTTGATTCATATTTATAATTGAGCCTAGATATTAGTATTATTGTTGAAGAAAAATCAGTGTTGTAATTGTTCGAACTATAATTAGTTAGGACTTTTTGTATAACTGGACTATATTTTCATCATTTCACTTTTAGCCTCTCGTTAATTCTCATAATAAACTCTGGATTAGGCTGTTAATTAGCATGATGTTAGATTGATCAGATTTATTATTAGTAATTCAGCTTGGTTTAGCTTATACAAATAGGATAATGTTGAATTTAGAATTTTAGCAAGTCTCCATGTGTATTCAAATGGATATTTGGACTGCTTTAAACTTGTTTCATTTGATTCCTTGTTAAAATACAGCTTTAATAGAGTAGAGTAGCCATTAGTATCAGTAACTCCTTTGGAACAACTAAGCATCCTCAGTTCATATAAGAGCGAAATAGCTGAGTTTTAATTGCCTCGATCAATATTTGTTAATTAGCGTGAATAGGCCAGAATTTAATTTTATTTTCAGTGAAATCTAGTAAGCTGAACTGGACAGGCCATTTGGGGCCCTTACTCATTAAATCAAGCCCATCTTAGGCGGCCGAATGTCGAATGTAGGCTTTAAAGGCCTTTATGAGTGATATATGTTTGATCACATATTCTCGCACTTCTGGGCCTGGGCAATGGTCTGAGGTTGGTCATTTTAATAATTGATTGAACACAAGTGTTCTCGTGGCTTGCTTTCAATATAATGATAAATTCACTAGGAATATGGAAATTAACTCATAAATATAAAAATGGGTCTTGAGTTAGGTAGCGGGTTCAAGCTAAAAGGTTTTACCCTTTTGTTTGAATTCGGAGTTGAATTTGAGGCCCGAATTTATATTCGTAAGTTAATTGACTCTTAGAGACAAAACAAAAAAAAATAGAGAATTTAGTTACTTTAGTTTGGCCTTTAATAATAAAATGAGACGAGCCTCGTCAAATCAAAAATACATAATTGCGGGGCCCTCATCAATTACTTAATTCAAAATGCTTAGTATTCGGGACGGGCTGTTTAGCAAATTTTACGGCCTTC
>MU729556.1:0-20540 GCA_026770625.1 Nicotiana glauca
TCATTTTGCTGGGGATAAGCAAACACCCAACTCTTTTGCCGAATGCGGATCTTTTCCGCCAATCTTATCTTGTCGTCTCATAGTTCCCTTCAAGGGGTTTTCACTAGTAAGACTCTCTCATTTCTCTCGACTCCCATCGCATTACGATGCCTGTGAAGGTTTTCACCGATAAGACTCTCTCATTTTGTTTCTCTCAGCTTTTGTCGCCTTATGGTGCCCGTGAAGGTTTTCANATTCTCGGCTTTCATTTGCTTGACTCGGCACTTCTCGAATACTGATCGAGAGGTCTTTTTTAGACATCAATATGGGTTTTTTGTGTGGCTAAAAGAAAAGGATATCAAAAGATTCAAAATAACTTTAATGGGTAAAACATTACAACTCTTGGAATCACACGTTTTCCAAAATTTTAAAACATAACTTCTGCCCCAGTTTTCTTGCTTGGGGAATCTTTGATTTTTGTTACACTATGACCGAGCCGTGAGGCGCCTACGTATCCTCTTTGAGGAATCAGGTCGAACGTAGTTCACTTGATTTCTTTGTTTTTCTTGTGACTTTCCTTTGTTTTTGTTATTATTTTTCTTTTATTCTCTCTCTTTTTTTTTCAATATATTTTTTTTTATTTTCATCAATGATTCCAAGAGAGGGGTATGAAAGAATAAGTAAGGCTCAAAGGGGGAAGCAAAGGTTAAAGTGTTTGGATAGTAGAAAAATTGCCTCCGTCATTTCATTCTCCGATAAATCCCAAGTATAAACAAACAAAACAACTAACATTTACATCAAAGAAATTACACATAATATCTCTTGACTGCGTCAGAATTGATAGCCATGTCGATGCATCTCCCCTTGATATCTGTCAGACATAGAGCGACATTGGATAACACTTTGGTGACAATGAATGGTCCTTGCCAGTTCGGGGCGAACTTGCCCTTTGCTTCGGCCTGATGTGGCAAGATTCGTTTTAGCACCTGCTGTCCCACTTCAAATTTCCTGGGACGCACCTTATTGTTGTATGCTCTTGCCATTCTCGTTTGATACAATTGGCCATGACATACTGCTGCCAATCTCTTTTCATCAATTAAGCTCAACTGCTCCAATTGAACTTTGACCCATTCATCATCATCAATTCCAGCCTCAGCGACTATCCGAATGGACGGAATTTCGACCTCTACTGGTATCACTGCTTTAGTTCCGTATACCAATGAATAAGGAGTTGCACCTACTGAAGTACGAACAGTAGTGCGATAACCCAACAATGCAAATGGTAGCTTTTCATGCCATTGCCTGGATCCTTCTACCATCTTTCTCAATATCTTCTTTATGTTCTTGTTGGCTGCCTCAACCGCTCCATTCGCTTTGGGACGATACGGGGTGGAATTACGGTGTGTAATCTTAAACTGTTGACATACTTCTTTCATCAAATTGCTGTTAAGATTAGCACCATTATCCGTGATTATCACCTTTGGAATCCCAAATCTACAAATGATATGGGAATGAACAAAATCCACCACTGCTTTCTTGGTTACTGACTTGAAAGTTTTTGCTTCGACCCACTTGGTGAAATAATCGATGGTACCAGAATGAACCTATGACCGTTGGAAGTTGCCGGCTCGATGGGTCCAATGACATCCATGCCCCAGGCAACAAATGGCCATGGCGCTGACATCGTATGCAATTCGTTTGGCGGAGAATGATTCAGATCTCCGTGTATCTGACACTGATGGCATTTCCGCACGAAATTAATACAATCACGCTCCATGGTGAGCCAATAATACCCTGCTCGAAGAATCTTCTTCGCTAATACATATCCGCTCATATGTGGACCAAAAAATCAAGCATGTACTTCTGTCATAACTGTCGCGGCTTGGCTAGCATCTATACACCTCGGTAATCCCAAATCTGGTGTTCTTTTGTACAACATTCCTCCACTGAGGAAAAATCCATTTGCCAATCGCCGAATGACTCTCTTTTGATCTCCGGTGGCCTGTTCCGGGTATATCCCCATCCTGAGGTATTCCTTGACATCGTAAAACCATGGCTCGCCATCTATCTCTTCCTCTATCATATTGCAATAAGCATGCTGATCATGAACCTGAATATGCAACGGGTCAACATGAATCTTGTCCGGTTGGTGCAACATTGATGCTAAGGTGGCCAGAGCATCGACAATTTCATTATGAACTCTTGGGATGTGCCTGAACTCCACTTATCGAAATCGCTTGCTCAGATCGTGCAAACATTGTCGGTATTGTATAAGCTTCAAATCCTGTGTTTCCCATTCACCTTGAATCTGATGTACCCGGAGGTCTGAGTCTCCCAAGACCAAAACGTCCTGGACATCCATGTCTGCAGCTAATCGTAAGCCCATAATGCATGCCTCATACTCAGCCATGTTGTTGGTGCAAAAGAAACGTAGCTGAGCCGTAACAGGATAATGATGTCTTGTTTCAGAGATAAGTACCGCTCCTATTCCAACTCCTTTCGCATTTGCAGCTCCATCAAAGAAAAGCTTCCATCCTGGTTCCTCGGTCAATTCCAACTCCTCTATATGCATCATTTTTTCGTCACGAAAATACATCCTCAAGGGCTCGTATTTATCATCAACAGGATTGTTAGCCAAGTGATCGGCCAATGCTTGGGCTTTCATAGCCGTCCTCGTCACATAGACGATGTCGAACTCTGTAAGTAATATTTGCCATTTTGCTAACCTCCCTGTGGGCATAGGTTTCTGGAAAATATACTTCAATGGATCCAAGCGTGAAATGAGGTAAGTAGTATAAGATGAAAGATAATGCTTCAATTTCTGTGCCACCCAAGTTAGGGCGCAACATGTCTTCTCAAGTTGAGTGTACTTGACCTCATATACTGTAAACTTCTTGCTAAGATAATAAATGGCTTGCTCCTTTCTTCCTGTAATGTCGTGTTGCCCCAGTACACAACCAAACGANTGTGGAATTGGCTTGGGAAGAACCCAAACTCTTTTCTTCAACTTTCAAGCCCGCCTCACATCTGCTGCTGTAGGTTTGAACCCCAACCCAAAAGTATCCAGATTTTTGGGCAAAGAAACTGACTGGGTAATACCTTGCAAATCAACCCCCAAACCTTTTCCTGGTACAAACCCGTTGTTCAACACTTCTGAGGCTATCATGAAGGTGGCTGCTGCGATTCTAGGAAGCGGAAGGTCTTCGCCTTCAGAAATTTTATCCGCTGAGACTGCATCAAAAATTTGGTAAACCCATGGACCTTCGTCGTCATCGGTTTCTATGAATGGTACAATGGCATCACCCACAGTGCTTGTACTATCATCCTCGTGCAATGTAGAAGGCACTGCTTTGGCGACATGGATCCAGGGTCGCCCCGATAGAAGATTGTATGATACTGCCACATCTACCACTTGGAATTCCATGGTGAATTCAACGGGACCAATGGTTAATTCCAATATGATATCATCCACCGTGTCAGTACCACCCCCATCAAAACCTCGGACGCAGATGCTATTCCTGTGAATCTGATCATGATCAACCTTCAGCTTGTTCAGAGTAGTCAAAGTACAGATGTTAGCGCTTGACCCATTATCGATCAATACTCGGGTGACCACTGAGTCTTCACATTTCACAGTCAAGTATAGGGCTTTGTTGTGTTCTATACCCTCTTTTGGCAATTCATCATCAGAAAACGTCATGCGGTTTACCTCGAATATTTTGTGCACTATCCTTTCCAAATGGTTCACTGAGATTTTATCCGGAACATGGGCCTCATTCAGGATTTTCATCAGTGCCTTGCAATGGTCACTGGAATGGATCAACAATGATAGTAATGAAATTTGTGCTGGGGTCTTTCTTAACTGCTCCACAATGGAGTAGTCTTGGGCCTTCATCTTCCTCAAAAACTCCTCCGCCTATTCCTCCATCACGGGCTTCTTTACCACTGCCGAGTTGGACCTTCTTAACTCTATGGGAGCAAAACACCTTCCCGAACGAGTTAACCCCTGGGCCTCACATATTTCTTCCACAACCTCTTTTCCCTTGTACATCACCATCGCTTTACTGTAGCTCCATGGCACGGCTTTCTCGTTGGTTATTGGCAACTGCAGTACTGGCCTGATAACAACTGGCCCTATACATGTTGGCTTGCTCGGTTTCCCTTGCACTATTACTTTGACCGGCTCTAGATTCTTTGCAACAATAGGCAAACTCTTCCCCATCACCACCACCGGCTTGACATCTACCTTTTCCAACTGTACCACCGCTTCCCCATCGGTCGATTTTTCTTTTGGGCTGGCACGGATCATCATCACTATCTGTGACGGTTTCTTTGGCTCCCCTTCTTCGTGTATCAACTCAATCATATGGGCCTCATGGTGAGTCGGCAGCGGATTCTGGTTGATATTGGGTGCCTTTGGTGTCTGAACCTTGATCTTATTGGTGTCAATAAGATCTTGTACGACATGTTTCAATTTCCAACACCTCTCAGTATCATGTCCGGGAGCCCCCAAACAGTACTCACAACTCACTGAGTGGTCAATATTTTTGGGAAGAGGATTTGGCAATCTGGGCTCAACAGGACTTAACAAGCCTAACTGCTTTAATTTGTGAAACAAAACAGTATAGGTTTCTCCCAACTCAGTGAATGTCCTTGGTTTCTGCACCCTTTCATTTTTGAAAACCTGATTTCCCCGAAAACCTGGCCCTGAAGGGTTCCTGTAGGCCCTTGGTGGTGGATATGCATTTTGTGGAGGTGGGTAGGTATTATGTGGAGGTGGGTAGGTATTTTGGGGAGCCGGCGCGCGCCATTACGGGCGAGCCGGAGGCTGGGTGTATGTCTGGGCTTGATGGATGGAGAAGTGTGATTCTTATGGTGGGTAGTAGGGCTATGGAAGGTAATTTGGAGTGTGTGGGTAATTTGGGTGATGGGGTCTGGATTGGTAGCGGGGGAGGGGGGGGAGGACCTCTCGATCTGGACCAATTACTCGCCTCAACTGTCGCAACATCTTCCCTTTTCTTCTTCCCGAGCGCACCTCCCGTGCCGCTCCGAATGGCCTGAGTTGTTGTTTTCAGTGCTGAATAACTCAAGATTTTGTTAGACTTCAATCCTTCTTCAATCATGGCTCCCATCTTTACCAATTCATTGAACGATTTACCCACGGACGTCACTAGATGACCAAAGTATGTTGGTTCTAATGTCTGCAAAAAGTAGTCTACCATTTCATTCTCCCTCATCGGAGGATCCACTCTTTCTGCTTGTTCCCTCCAGCGGAAACCAAATTCTCTAAAGCTCTCTGCGGGCTTCTTTTCCAGCTTCAACAATGACAGACGATCGGGGACTATCTCAAGGTTATACTGAAAATGGCCAATGAATGCTTGTGCCAAGTCATCCCATGTAAACCATCTGCCAGGATCTTGTCTCGTGTACCATTCCAGCGCGGACCCAGCCAGGTTTTGACCGAAATAGTCTATCAACAATTCATCCTTCCCACCAGCTCCTCTCAATTTACTGCAGAAACCTTGGAGGTGGGCCACCGGGTCGCCATGTCCCTCGTACAAATCAAACTTGGGCATTTTGAACCCTGCGGGCAGCTGGACATCCGGGAAAGGGCACAAATCTTTGTAGGCAACACTGACTTGGTTGCCTAAACTGTGCATGTTCCTGAAGGATTGCTCTAGGCTTTTGGCTTTTCGAATCACTTCCTCCTGTTCCACATTCTTAACTGATTTCTCAGTTTCCTCCGGGATCCCAAAATGGGGTGTATATATGTATGGCTCAGGAGCTTTAAAAGTGGGTTCATGAGGGTAATAATGGGTGTCGTGAGCTTGGAACAGTGGCTCACTAGACGATCTTTGTAATGTGGCTGGGGGAGGTGCTATAAAGACAGGAACATTTGGTGGAGAAGGGTTATGTTTGGGTGGTGGAGCTTGGGAATCATAGGCATCTCTTTCCTGATAGTAGTGATGACTTGGGAAACTTGTTGAAGGGCCGGGGGAAAGGTATTCCGGCGTGTGTCCTGGTGTGAGAGTAGGAGTAACGGGTGGTTCGGGCCCTTTTTGTACCCCAGCCAAAGCTAGCTGCATTTCGTTCATCTCCGGTCTCATTTTTTCCATTGCCTCCCTCAGCATCTAATTCGCCGTCTTTTCCGACTCAACACTATTTTCTGAACCAGTCATGCTTTCTGGTATAGGCCCTTTTGATCTTGTTCGATAATGGTATGGTGCCAGTACGCTCAAACTAACTGTTTGAAATCTTCTGGAAATTTAACAAGCTTGTTAGTTTTCAGTGTTTAACAAACAGGTAATCGCACGTTGAGATGCAATGCACCTAAGCAGTTTAACCATTTCTATCATGACATTCACTTCGATTGTATGCGTCATTCCAACTTTTTAGCAATTGCGCATCTCTTTTATTTTCTTTTATTCTCATTTTTCTTTTTCTTTTTCTTGTTTTAAGGTGGTCAAATCTTATGTGGATTGCCTACGTATCATGACCCCGCATGAATCAGACCAAGCGTAGTTCCGGCGATAAAGCAAAATTTTTTTTATTTATTTTTTTTTAAAAAGGGAAATATATACAAATTGATTCTAAAGACATAAGCATGACTGGAATACACTTTGATAAGAATAAAAGACTCGAATGCGATAAATAAAAATAAAACTAAGAACTTGCTGACTGCACTAAAATTTTGATCTTCGATGGCCTTCTGGTTTAGACTGATATCATCAATGATCTGCATCTCTTGGACCCCACTTTCCTCCCAAAGTCTCGTAGAAACTCTGAAACATCGCGGGTAACTGTGGAACGAGGTTACGTGCTTGTTGACCAACTTTCTCATTGTCTAAACGACGATGAAGATCATGAACATATGCTGCTTTTTTTGCCAACCGAAGTACTTGATCTCTAGCTTGCCCCATATTTACATGACAATTCTGTAGCCACATCTGGGTAGTGTTGACGGCATGCCCCATGCGAGCCTTACGTTCCTCATATTCTTCAATGCGACAGTTTAACACACCCCTCTCAATCATCCACTGACGCCGTTCTTCCTCAAAATCTGTGTGTTGATGGCCCCTCTTCTGCCTTTTTATTTCTTCTAATTGTGCAGAAAGCTAATTCTTTGAGCGTATCCAGTGGGCCCTTCCTGTTTCAAATTGCTCTTTCTGTTGATCAAACTCCAGTTGTTACTGGTGCGTGTCCTCTTCAATGATACTCAAATCTTCTTGCAACTTATGTATTTCAGCATTTTTGTTCTCCTCAACTCTTCTAGCTAAACCAATCGTGTTTTCCAGTTCTTCTTGTAAGAGAGCTGCCTCATTTTTAGCCTACTTTAGATCTTTATCCATGACCCCCAAGGCAGATTGATAATCTTTCTCAACGTTCAAATGAATCTGAGCAGCTCCGCCTTGCTGCTGGGCTTGTTGTTTGGCTATGGTCATCTGAGCATGCTCCAATTCCTCTCTCATCTTTTCTATAATTCTTTGATCATTTCTCCTCTTGTTCGACCTCTCGGGCTTATCTTTAAACGACGAAGGATCGTGAAACCAAGTAATATACTCAAGGATTACCTCTCCATGATCTCGGTCTTCTATCATCTCATTCAACTCCGAAACTTTACTTGCATACCAAATTTTTATAATGTCTTCTTCGTCATGAGGTTGATCTTTACCAAAATCATAACAGAACTTGCTCATATCTCGTGCTGGTGGCACCTCCTATCGTCTTGCAAGCTGTCGCATTACCCGAAGTGGAGCATAAGGCTGAACACCATCCAATCCTATGAGTACCAAATAAGAATGGTATGCAGGCTCATAAATGACCTCTTTATAAGAAAACCAATCGTAATTCCATGTGATATGTTTGGCAGACAAAGTAAGGATTAGTTCTTTCCAGTTATTAATCCCTTTAGGCAAGTCACATTTGTCAACCCTTTTCTGGTGATCATAGGTGTGATTGGGCCAACTCTCACTAAAATTAGAGATCGTAGGGTGGCGATAAAAATGCTCCAAAAACCATATCTGTAGCAAAATGTTGCAGCCATCAAAGTTTCGTGCGCCCAATTTACATCCAGTTAAAGCACGGAAAATAGAAGAAAGAATCATAGGGAACAAAGTATAATCATCCCCTTTTGAGGTCAGAGCCTCAACTACACCTGCCAAACGGATGTCAATGCGTCCTTCCCTTTCCGGAAAAACTACCCGCCCCAAAAAAGCAACCATAAATGCAAACCTTCTGTGTGTCTTCCATGTTTCCTTGTCTTCCTTTGATTTCAACTTTTCCACATTCCTTTCGAAATTGCATTCTAAGCTGTACAAGTGAAACAGAAATCCCAACTTAACCCACTTGCCTCCTAAACCTTCATACTGTCCGTAATTTATGTTAAGGAGCTTCAAAAATTTACCCTCGTTTACATTTTTTAGCACTATAGGCTTTTGACGGTGAAGGTTGCGGCCTCACCCCTGGAAATGGTCTATTTCCTCCAAGGTCGGAGTCATTTCACAGTCAGTAAAATGGAACACATTATTTTCAGGATCCCAGTGCGGAATCAAAGCTTCAATCACATCCCTCCTGGGCTTGATTGTCATCATGTAAACCAAATATCCCAAGTACTTCTTTATCTGGTTTCGCTCATATTCCTTAAAATCTCTCCACCAATCCCACAATAATTGCGGTGTCTGATCAACAATAAGAAAATCCGGTATCCCTTCTAACATGGGCCTCTTTTCAGACTTACCTCTTTCCTCACTCATGGTGCACCTGGTTATCCAGACCCAGGGTTAGGTTTTAATTAAATATATTAAAAAGAATCCTTTTTCTCGGTTTTAACTCTATAAAAACAAAAAAAACAAAAAAAAATCATTTAAAGAGTGTTTTTCTTTTCATTTTTTGCTCTGATTTTCTCAAAATTGGGGTCGGAACTGATAAGTTTGCCCACGTATCTCACATCCGATGAGAATCAGACACGCGTAGTTCGGTGAAAAAAATAAACTAGATTCTGAAAATACGACTCTTTCTTTTTTTTCTTTTTCTTTTTTAATAAATTACACTAAAAAAACACTTTTCTTTCAAAATTTTGGCAGAATTTTGACACTACTTGGGCAATGGTTTTATAAAATGAGTAGTTATCTTTCTACACTTGCTATTTTTTTTTTCTTTCACAATTTTTTCAGTATTTTCAATTTTTAGAAGTCGGCCAGCATGTAAGTCTGAAGCAAATAAATGCATAAAACAAATGGGATGCAGCAAGATGGTCTTTTCACTTCAGGTCGCTTGTCCTAGACTGACCCAACCCCTGTGTTGAGTCCCCTAAGTCAAATGTACATGATGCAAATAAACGTTCCTACTAGGGATATTCATTGCTGGTAGCTTGTTCTTCTAAGTTTTCAAATCCTAAAGGAGATGGTAACTAGACCAGGCTTACCCGGGTGGACAACCCGAGCCAAGGAGCGTCAAGCGTTACCAGTAGTAGAACAACACTGGCTAGCTAACGGCTCTCCCGCCTAATCATGTATGACTAAATCCTTCACCAGAAGCTGGTAGGCTAACTGGCTTTATCTCAAGACAAAAGTTTTGTGATGCGGGTAGGCAAACACAACATAACTACCTATCAGAAAACTCAGAGAGGTGCGAGAGAGGGCAGTTTATAATACAGTTCAAATAATATCAAAGCGGTAAAAATCATCATTTTGCACAATTAAGCCCAAACATATAACAAAATCAAATAATATACAAGCCAAATACACAAATATACCAAGCTCGAATTCTAAACCCTGAACCAGTGGTTCTGGTTTTTTGTTCCCCAGCAGAGTCGCCAGAGCTGTCGCACCTCCTTTTGGCACTACCGCACCCCGCGAAGGGCACAATAAATGGAGCTTTTCCAATTAAAGGACAATCGAAACGGGATTCATTTTATTAAAGAAATGGAGTCACCACTTGAGAGATTTATGGTGTCCCAAGTCACCGGTTTGAATCCCGAATCAAGAAAAAAGTTGACTCCGTATTACAGTCTACGAATCAGAAATATGGATAAGGAATTCTGCTAACCCGGGAGAAGGTGTTAGGCATTCCCGGGTTCCGTGGTTCTAGCACGGTCGCTCAACTGTCATATTTGGCTAAATTATCCAATTTTTTTTACAAATACGAGCTTATACGCAAGTTTTAAAACTCTTTACCGCTTTTATTATTTTAACAAAGAATTGCAACATTGTGAAAATGTATCTCGAACCACGTCACACCAGTGCACCCGTGGTTTTTGACACATTTCGACTCCGTTGAGATTTGGATTTGGGTCACATAAATGTGCACCCGAGTTTAGGGAGGTAATATTATTAAAATACGCGCCTAAATCAACTACGTGTTTATTATCTTTGAAAAAATTGTGAAATTCGCAAAACGGTTCACCCGAATTCTAAGTATTTTATTATAACCATTTGTTGAGGGCCCTGCGATTTATGCATTTTATTTTGGCGAGGCACACCTCATTTATTTTAAAAGGATAAACCTAAAGCGACTATATTTTTTTCTATTTTTTTTAAATGAAAGAAAAGAAAAATCCTGATTTATTACATGCTTGAAAAGGCCATCATTTATTAGTTACTAGCCTGAGACAAATGTTAATGAAATGGAATGTTACTAAAATTGAAAGTACAAATAAAATACGGAATTGACAAACAATATTGTCAAAAGGAAACTAATTATCCTATAACTAATTTAACCCACATTGTTAGATGAAAATGAATCATTGGAGTTCTTTGTTTACAATTAATTTGAAATCAAAAAGCAACCTTGATTACTAATGCTTGCGAAAATTTGTTAAACTTAATCAATAACTTATCTTGCTTGAAATCAATTCATGCCTATTAGATTAATGACTTTAACGATTAGTACTACGATCCTAACTTCAAGTATAGTGAGCCTACGAATTCTATGAAATTACTAACCATTTTTTATTTCCATCTAAAATTGGCAAAAACTATACCTATCCGACATTTACCCTCTTGATCCAACCAAGCCCCCTTTAAACAAATAAAAATTGCCTAAATCAAACCATAATGCGTAATTCACAAAAATTAGTTCAAACTCATGCCTTAGTTACATATTCGCGATTAACCTACTATTTCAGACTAATGCCGGCTCCAACTGTGATTGCCTAAACTTGTTCAATTCCCACAACCCAATACATTTTTTTAAGACGAAATAGAATTCTAATTATCATGCATTTGACACTACTAATCATTTATAAATTGCAGTTTGAGAACAAAAGAAAACAGTTCTAGTCAAGCATAAATTCCACAGTCCATGTTTTCATTGAATTACAAAGATAGACTATACAACTACCTATCATTTTACTATTAAACTACAGATACAACTTAAATACTCGACTACTTGAGCATTTCTTTTCACTTTTAACAGCTACATCATAGTGATTCGAAAGTGTACCTGGTAATAGAACAGAAGAAGAAGAAGGTGAAGATCAGTAAATCAGTAGCAGACAACAGCAATGACAAGTGACGTTCAGCAATGTTGAATAACAAATAGTGACAAATCAAACAGCCCAGAAATCTAATCAATAGCCAGGAGGTATTTGAAATCAACAGGATCAGTAGAAATCCACTAAACCCCCTTGGAATATACTCAGATATATTTGAAAACACACACCAGAACACTCTAGTAGATCAACTAAAACAGTTCAACTAACACCCAAAAAAAAATATTCTGAATTTGAACTTTTTGAATCCGTAGGGATCAGAATGAACAATTAATTTGTAACTGATTTAACATCTTGAATTTTCAGATTTTTCAAATCGTTTTTCAATCTCTCCCCTTTTTCTTCCAGATTTCCAGCCTATAAATAGGCACATAATTAGTGCATTTGCCACTAACAAATTATCATTTTATTCTTTAATTACCCCACTACTCTAGTACCTTTTAATTAATCCTACAAAGTAATTTCTACCCTACCATCATGTCTTGTTCCCCACTATTATTAAAAAAATATATTAGTTCCCACTACCATATGTCTTGTTCCCCACTATAATATTTTACTATTATTAGAGCTTAGTAGACAGAGCACTTAAATTAAATATATCTGCAAGTGGTCAATTCCCGTATTACCCCTGAAATTACTAAAATTACTATTCTACCCCATCCTTTCAATATGTACCAAAATTATCAATTGATCAAAACTGGTTCCTAAAACCAAATGTGAGGGTAGCGTTTAGCCCTATGCAGATAGTAGAGACAATGCTTAGTCTCATGCAAGGAGAGGCAATGTTTAGCCTTACAAAATAATGTAGGCAATGCTTAGCCTCAACCAAGGAAATGAGAAGGTGCTTAGTCTCTAGCAAGGAAAGGCAATGCTTAGCCTTATGCAATAATGGAGGCAACGCTTAGCCTCATGCAAGGAATAGAGACAGTGTTTAGTCTCATGCAAAGAAAGGCGGTGCTTAGCCTTATGCAAGAAATCGAGACAATGCTTAGTCTCATGCGAAGAAAGGCAGTGCTTAGCCTTATGCAACGAATGGAGACAATACTTAGTCTCGTGCATAAATGGTAGTGTTTAGCCTTGTGCGATGATGAGGGAAGTGCTTAGCCCTATGCATGAAAAGCGATGAATAGCTGTGAGAGAGTAAAGTATTTCTTAGCTTGATGTGTTTGTGTTTGGAAACTTTGTCGTGGTGAAGATAGCAATTTTGTTGCGTGTATGTATTTGCGAATGTTCCGGTTGTGTTCATTGTGCCTGCATCCAAAGAAAAATCATGAGTTTTACTGGGGACAGTTGGTTCGTGCTCTATATTCATTTCTTCGCCTTTACTCCTGTCTTGAGGTCCTACTTGAGTCACCCTGGGTGACATTTGGCTGCCATAGAAACAAAGTTTTCGAAAAACATGCATACATTTGACAATTTATTTGTAGAAATGTAGTTGTTTAAAATATATGATAATCGCGAGATCAAATAATTTAGATGAATTGGTGACTGTGATGCATTTAGAGACATTACAACCTCCTTGCTTTAGAATTTTGAGGGTCTTCCTCAAAATTTTGCCCTAGTTTAAGTGCATACTTCTTACAATACATTTCTTGGCTGCTCCAAACGTGATGAAATCGAAAAAACTCGAGATCTTGCCCCAGTTTCTAATCATGGGGGAAATGAAGATTTAATTAGGATGTTGACCGAACCCACAGGGCTGCCTATGTATTACCTTTTAAACGGAAATCAGGTCAAGCATAACTCAGTTACATCAAATAGAAAATGCAAACAATCTTCAACATAATATCTCTTGACTTCATCGAAATTGATAGGTTTCGACCAAATTTCTCTATCTATTTCTACAAATATAAGTTCTCCTCCTGTCAATACCTGGTGAACCATGTAAGGGCCCTGCCAGTTGGGTGAGAACTTCCCCTTGGCTTCATCATGGTGCGGGAAGATTCACTTTAGCACCAATTGCCCTGGTGCGAATTGCCTTGGCCTGACCTTTTTATTGAAAGCTCTTGCCATTCTATTCTGGTAAAGTTGATCGTTACATACCGCATTCATTTTCTTTCCATCAATGAGAGCTATTTTCTCATATCGGCTTCGTGCCCATTCTACATCGCTGAGCTCACCTTCTTTTATGATTCATAAAGAAGGAATTTCCACTTCGGCGGGAATAATGACTTCGGTACCATAAACTAGTAGGCAGGGATTTCCCCCCAGTTGATGTGCGAATTGTGGTACGATATCCAAGTAAAGCAAATGGCAGCTTCTCGTGCCATTGTTTGTAACCATTTTCCACAATATCTTCTTAATGTTCTTGTTGGCGGCTTCTACGTCTCCGTTCATTTATGGCATGTATGTTGTAGAGTTCCTATGCTGGATCTTGAATGTTTCACACATGGCTTTCATCAAATCGATATTGAGATTGGCGGCATTTTCAGTAATGGTTGACTCTGGTACTCTAAATCGACAAATAATGCGGTCCCGAACAAAATCCGCTACAACCTTCTTAGTTATAGCTTTATAAGATACAACTTCAACCCATTTTGTGAAGTAGTCTATGGTCACCAGAATGAACCTATGCCTGTTTGAAGTAGCGGGTTTGATTGGGCCGATGACATCCATACCCCATGCGGATAAAGGCTAGGGTAAGCTTGTTGCATTGAGTTCATTAGGCAGTACTCGTATCGTGTCAGCATGTATCTGGCATTAGTGACACTTCTGAAGATAATTGATGTAGTTTGTTTCCATAGTCATCCAGAAATACCCTTCTCTAAGTATCTTCTTGGCTAAAATGAAACCATTCATGTGTGCTTCGCAGGTTCTGACATGTATTTCCTCGAGCAATCTGGATGCCTCCTTGGCATCAACACACCGTAGTAATCCCAGGTCAGTAGTCCTTCTGTACAGAATTCCTCCACTTTGAAAGAAATGGTTGGCTAATCTTCGAAGTGTGCACTTCTGGGTATAGGTAGAAGTCTCTGGATATTCTCCCTTTTCCAGTACTTCTTAATATCACAGAACCACACATTTTCGTCAATCCTTCTTCAACATGAGCATAATAAGTTGGCTGCTTATGAATTCCTATTGGTATAGGATCAATGAAATTCTTGTCTGGGTGTTGTATCATGGAAGACAAAGTGGCTAACGCATCTGCAAACTCATTCTGGATCCTCGGAATATGTTTGAATTCTATCTTTGTGAACCTCTTGATAAGCTCTAGTACACAGTGAAAATATGGCAATATTATGGTGTTCTTCGTAGCCCATTCTCCTAGAACTTGGTGCACTTGAAGATCTGAATCTATGATTACCAGCAGCTCCTGAACGTTCATGTTAATGGACAAACTGAGTTGCAAAATGCAGGCGTCATACTCCATCATATTGTTGGTGCATAGAAACTTGAGTTTTGTGGATACCAGATAGTGTTGGCCAATTTCTGATACTAAGACAGCTCTGATACCTACTCGTTTGAAGTTTACTGCTCCGTCGAAGAACATCCTCTAACCATCACATGCCTCGGTGATATCTTCTCCTATAAATGACACCTCCTTATCGGGAAATACGTTTTCAATTGTTCGTATTCTCTGTCTATGGGATTTTTTGTTAGATGATGTACTAATGCTTGCCCTTTGACTGCCTTTTGAGTTATATAGACGATATCAAATTCACTCAACAATATTTTCCACTTTGCTAACTTACCCGTAGGCATGGATTTCTGAAAGATGTATTTTAGCGGATCTATCCTTGATATGAGATGTGTAGTGTATGCACAGAAATAATGCCTCAACTTCTGAGCTATCCATGTCAAAGCACAGCAGATGCATTCCAGCAAAGAGTACCAGACTTCATAAGGCATGGATTTCTTGCTCAGATAATATATAGCTTGCTCCTTTCTTCCAGTTTCATCATGTTGTCCGAAAATACAACCAAAATTCCCATCTAATACAGACAAATAATGCAGCAGAGGTCTTCCCGATTCTGGTGGGACCAAAATGGGCGGCTTAGATAAATACTCCTTGATTTTATCAAAAGCTTTCTGGTATTCTGGTATTCTGCAGTCCATCTTGTTGCAGCATCTTTCCTCAGCATTCTGAAGATTGGCTCACATATCAAGAGCTGATATAATTGAGGCATCCTAAAAAACTCATCACATCTTTCTTATTCTTTGGAGGTGGCACGTCTTGGATAACTTTGACTTTTGATTGGTCTAACTTAATCCCTTGGTGACTGACTGTGAATCCTAACAACTTTCAAGCAACGCCTCTGAAGGCACATTTTGCAGGATTCAACTTCAAATTGTATTTTTGAAGTCGGTCGAAAAATTTCTTCAAGTTTACCATGTGATTCAAACTCCTTTTAGATTTGATGATAATGTCATCCACGTACACCTATATTTTCTTGTGTATCATGTCGTGGAATATGGTTGTCATGGCTATCATGTAGGTGGATCCGACATTCTTCCGACCAAATGACATTATTTTGTAACAGTATATCCCCCATGGTGAGATGAAGACTGTCGTTTTGGCATTCTTTTCATCCATCCAGATCTGATGGTATCCTGCGAAGCAATCCATAAAGGATTGGAGTTCATGCTTGTCAAGTTGTCAATCAGTATGTGTATGTTGGGCGACAGGAAATCATCTTTGGGAGTTTCTTTGTTCAAATCTCGGTAATCGACATATACTCTAACTTTTCGATCTTTCTTTGGAACTGGCACAATGTTGGTTCGACTACTCGAAGAACCTTGACTTTGATTTGTTTGGTGACCTCTTCTTTTATCTTCAAACTCATATCTGATTTGAACTTTATAAGCTTCTGCTTTACCGGTGGACACATGGGATTAGTGGGTAGCTGCTGAGCCACTATGGATGTGCTCAAACCAGTCATATCGTCGTAGGACCATGCAAAGATATCTTCATACTCTTTTAGGAATCTGATGTACTATTCCTTCTCTGGCGGTGATAGATGAACACTTATACGTGTTTCCTTGACTGTTTTGGAATCCCCTAAGTTAACGACCTCAGTTTCCTAAGATTAGATTTTGGTTTGTTTTCAAAGTTTTCTACTTCTCTAACAATTTCCCAAGGTAATATATCATCTTCCAGATCCTCTGAATCACTATCCTCATATTGCGTTATCTCATTATATGTCACAGTCGTAGGTTCATCGGGATAGGTAATAATAATGCTAAAAATAAATGTAAAAATAATAAAAATACGAAAAGCATTAAATGCACTAATAAAATCTTAAAAACGTGAACAAGTGCGACTTGATGGCTCAAGAAATTATTTTGAAACAAAATACTGAAAAATGTCTCAAATGCTCGAAACTATTTTTAAAATTAACTCATGCTAATTTGCCAGGCTACCAAGAACTCGATGGGCCTGGGATGGTGCATCGGTCCAGTTCATAAGAATAGTTACTTTCTCCACGGTCTGAATGGTAAGGTCTTCCTCCTCCTCCTTCTCCTCATCCTCAACTATTGCACTGCAGTCCACATCTTCTTCATCTAGAAACAACTTCCTTATACCAGCTAAAACTTCATCTTCCTCAGATCCCCACAGTATGTCAGCTTGATGGAATGTCTGGTGTAGAGGTGGTACCGGTTGCTCCAGTGGATAAGAAGGAGCACATCATGGTGGTGGCCAATCCTAGTATTCCTGCCACATGTATTCATATTCAAGTGTATAAACTCTGCCAGTTCTAGTCATACCTTGTGCTACATTTGTTCCACTATTTTTGCTTTTCCCTTTCTCGTTGATTCCACAACATAGTCCTATGGGATGGCATTAGACTTGTAGGATAGCATGAGAGCTACCATCACAGTGAAGGGTAAAGATACCTCAACTTCAAATGATACTTGGGTTTGTACCACAACTAGTGTGGGGGTGACTGGAGATGTTTTAAGAGCATCTCCCTCTCGAATGAGCCCAATAGACCCCTCCTGATCCCATTCTTTGTTAGTCTCTATCACATTTACTCCCTCACCTCTGTGATCTAGGAGAGGATTGTTACGAACATTTAGTGTAGCTTCCTTTGCCTGTATGACCTTAGTGTCGATCAGTTTCTGAATCTTATCTTTTAATGTGCGACACTCATCAATGGTATGACCCTTCATGCCTGAATGATAGGCACATGTTTTGTTGGGGTTGATATATTGGAATTCTCCATAACAACGGCAGGAATGGGAGTAACATAACCAGCAACCTTCAGTCTCTTGTATAGTTGGTCTATGGGTTCAACAATTGAGGTGTATTGTCTAGGCGGTCTGCAGTTGAAATTTGGATGTGGTTTATGGTAATTTTGGCAGGCGGGTGGTGGTGAATTGTAATATGCAGGTTGAGTATTATAGGCATGATAGGTAGTAGCAGGTTATTGGTATCTGGGAGGTAAGGGTTGGTATGTGGGTGGAGGTGTTTGGTATGTGAGGAGACTTAGGACCCTGAGCTACCATCACAGAACCTACTTCTTTCTTCTTCGAAATGCCTCCTAATTGCAAAGCTTTATTTGTGGACTGCAGTGCCTCAAAACTGGTCACCATCCCATTCTTAGTTCCTTCTTATATTCTTTCTCCTAGCTTGATGATGTCGGAAAATTTGTGATTTTCAATAACCAGTAACCTTTTGTAATACTGCGGGTCTTGAGCCCTGACAAAAAACTTGTTCATTTGTTCTTCTTTAAGTGCTGGCCTTACTTCTATGGCTTCTAATCTCCAACAAGTAGCATATTCGCGAAAGGTTTCTGTCGGCTTCTTCTTGCGATTTTGAATGTAGAAAACGTCTGGTGCATTTTCTATGTTGAACCTGAATCTATCCATGAAGTCTAACACCATACTTACCCAACTAACCCACCTCTTTAGGTTTTGACTGATATACCAAGACAAGGCGCCTCTTGTGAGGCTTCACATGAACAGTTTCATGCGGATTTATTCATTCGTGCCTACTCCTACAAGCTTGTCACAATACGTTCTCAGATGCACTTTTGGATCACCAGTTCCATCGAACATTTCGAACTTTGGAGGTTTGTAACCCTCCAGCAGTTCCACATCTGCCTGAATACACAGGTCCTCACAGTTTAGACCTTCAACCCCTTTAGTACCTTCAATACTCTGAACTCTACCAGTGAGCTTCTTGAGTTCCTCTGTAATATTTTTAATGAGGAGGTCCTTCTCAGTCGATTCGAGTGTGTATAGGGTTTGCTGCGGGGTGTGGGATAAAGTTTCCACATATATCAGATTGCTTTGATGGATTCAAGGAACTTGGGTTTAATAGTGGTCATTGATTGAGTTTTGGGGATCAGGAGTAGGTTGTGGTGCATTCCAGGGAGTGTGATAAGTAGTGGTTTGTGGGTATTGAGTTAGATGATGGTGTTGTTGTTGAGGGGTTGGTACTGGTGGCGGGTTAAGGTTTTGGGGAGGTGCGGGATACTGGTTTGGTGTAGGAGGATTTGGTGGTGGGTTTTGGTATTGTGTGTTTTGCGGTGGTATTTGGTTCTGCGTAGTCGAATTTTGTTGGTTAATGTGGGGGAAATTAAGAGTAAGGGATAGGTTAGCCAAATTTCAGACCTGTTCAAGCTCATCTTGTAGTTCCAGAATTTTCTATTCCAAACGTAAGACGAACTCATTCTGTGCCGGAGTACTTCGGCCATCTGAAGTTTCAACATTTTCCACCATGGTAGCATTGTCTTTCCTGATACCACTCAGGTCATCAATTTTCACTTTCCCTTTGCCTTTTCCTTTAGGATCTCTTGGTGGAGGAGGAGGTTGAGGACCTCTAGATCTAGTGTGATATGCTAACAATGCCAGTATGCACGAACCAACCTTTGGAAATGGGAATAATCAAAAGGAAAGAAAAAGCAAAAGGTATCGAGTTAGTAAGGAATATTAAAAGAGTGTTTGCAATATAAAAACATGTTTCACAAATTCATGCAATAATTCGCGTCCTAATTTGGGGACCTCATTGTGCCCGAGGTAGGCTTAAGCGACAGGTAGACTTGGAGAAAATTGATGCCAATATTTGTGTACTTTCACTAATGCAAAAAATGAGCCAAACCTTTACTATATTGATAATAATAAAAATTACTAATGGCATTTAGCCTTATTACAATCGAAATCTAAAGCTAAGCTAGAACGCAGTAAAGAACATTATTTCCTAGTCGACTTGGTCTCTGAAGGACCTTCTCGTTCCCTAGATCACGCACATCCAATAGTAAGTAAGCTTTTGCTAGATGCCCTCCTTCACTACCATCCTTGCCTTGACAATCTGAGAGTCTCTTTCTCATCTTTCCCTCGAGCTCCATCAATCGGTGTTCCAAGTATCCCAATCTCTTTGTTGACTTAGTGGTAATCTCCTTCCATTCCTTTATCGCCTCCATGTTCACTTTCTATTGTTCTAGATGTTTAGCTTCAGACTCGCAAATCCTTTTACGTAGCCTTCTATACCTAACATGTGCCTCAGCAGCATCATCTACGATCCTATCCTTCAGATTAACTCCTATCTTGACGTCTCCCGCAACGTCGTCCTCCAACTATGATAGATAGTAGTACACATGACCGGCATGATACCGGTCTGGCTCAATGGTTTCTCTTTCCACAATGATCTTTTAATTCTACATATGTTGTGCCTCGTACTTGAATGGAATACCGTCTCCTTTGAAATCTGCCTTGTACTGGATCATATTGGAAACCTGAGGTATGACTTGTTTTCTTACTGCTTGCCTCATTACCCTTATGGGAGCATAATATAGATGCCTCACAACCCGATCAGTACCAGATGAGTACTCCCTCTTGACCTGATGATGAACTCACTGCTAGGAAACCACTCAAACATCCAATGTATCTGGCCGTTGATTTTTTGGCCAAAACATACATATATTTAACCATTATTTCCTCATATTGTAGTACTTTTAATCATCTTTTGAGTATTAATTATATTACTTTATGCTTAATATATATTTTAATTGCTAAGGAATAAAGTAGTGTTAAGATGAAGAGATTTGGAGTAGAATTAAATAAAATACAGAAGGAAAAAAAAGTAAATTTACAAAAAAAAAGGAGATAATGGGGGGGGGGGGGGGGG
>MU729556.1:29954-58352 GCA_026770625.1 Nicotiana glauca
TAGCATGGCCGGGAACCACACTAGTGGATCTTGAGGGGTTCATAACACCTTCCCCTCGAGATAATTTCAAGCCCTTACCCATTCTCTGGTCCTTCATTTTTTTTAGTTAAATTTCTTCTTAGTGTCCTAATGCACTTAATCATTAGGTGGAGACTCTTCAATTCAAAACCCAATTCCCTAAAGGAAAAGAGTTGTCTGCCCAAATGTCATAAACTCGATTTCGCGAGAAAAAGGGGGCATCGACATCATTGCGACTATGCTGGGGACTTCTTTAAGGCTTTTACCATTTCATGCTATTTGTGACTTTATGCTTCTTTGCATGTCTTTACTTGTTTTTATGTATTTATACTTTCTTCTACCGCGAAACTAACTAGGCTCTTTGTTTCTTTTCTTTATTTCTCTTAATGCCTTCCTTTTTTGCTTTCCTTCAATGCTGTTGTAAATTATGAGAAACTATTGTAATTATTACTTTATGAACGTGAAAATACGTGACAACTTGTAACTGCATTTTTCAACATCTTATTCCACTCGTGCCAGACAAAATACCATAACAATGCTTATAATGTGTGGTTGCACCCTTCTGATATTATTACCCCCCTAAATTTGGCAAAGGCGTATTTACGGTAAAACCAGTCGGTCAACGGTGTAGTCGACGGTTCCGTGCCTTTCCCTCTTGAGTTGTCCGCTCAAGGGTACCAGTCTAATACCACATAGAAACCATTTCTTTTTAAATTGTGCATGCATCATGGTCAAACCTAGCTGAGTCAGTTGTGTTGTCCGCATAATGACTCTTTAAGATAGCCTTGTCCAAGTCCACTGGGTTTCCCTGAAACCCAAACGGACCTTATCACATTCTGTGCATTTATTTGGAGAACTAAATGCTTGCTATGCTAGTTATTGATATTTAAATAGTCGAGTCTGGTGGGGGTAAGGGCCTAACCTTTTTATCTTGAAGAAAATGAGGCACGCAATCCCCAGATTCGGCATGGTCACTAACATCCACCCTAAATTGCTGAGTTGGTGGGGAGATCTTCATTCCAGCAATCAAGCTCTTATTAGGAAGCATCTAGGAAACCTGCCTTCTCTTCTAGAAATTCAACCTAACATCAAAATCATAGAAGCTGCAACTCTGTTTTGGGATTATGATAGGTCGGTACTTCGCGTTGGAGACATTGAGATGAAACCTTTGCTTGAGGAAATAGGAGGACTAGCTGGGATACCGTGGGAAACTCCGGGTTTGCTAATGCCGGAAAATCGCAAGGGTAGGGGTTTTCTCAAAATGATGGGTCCAAAGAAGAATCCCGACTTGACATGTTTGAAGGAGTCTACATTCCCTTTGACTATTTGTATGAAAGTTACGGTCAGAGAAAATCTTACCGTACTTATCCTGACGAGTTCGCCCTCACCTCATTGGGGCACATCCACTGAAGGGTCTTTGTCTTCATGTTCTGTTTCTTGGGGATGATAGTGTTTCCAATAAAGAAAACAAGAATCCATACTAGGCTAGCCATGGTCACCAAAACCTTAATGGAAAATTAACGAGCAGCCATTCAATCTTGTACCAATGATATACTGAGCCCTAGAAAGGTGTCAATAGGGAGCCAAGCATTTCGAGGGTTGTAATTTGCTACTCCAATTATGGCCCATGGAACACCTCCAAAAGGGTGAATACCGATAGGAAATCCATCGTAGAGACTGGGACGATCATATTGCCTTTCATCACCCAAATAAAATGAAATACATGCCCAACATGTTCGCTCAACCAAAAAATGCTAGAGAATGGGTCGAACTCTTTGACAATCTAACTGAGGATCGAGTGAAATGGATGTTTGAGTGGTTCCCTACTGAAGAATTCATCATTCGATCTAGGGATGCACCGTTTCTTATACTTATCGATTTGAGAGGAACTTATCCTTATATCCCTCTTCGAGTCATGAGACAGGCAGGTAGGAAGCAGATTATACCAAGGGTCGACAAGATGAGTCACTTCCGAGCCGACTTCCAGGATGATGATAACCCTTACAAGTGCTAATCCCAACACATGTGGCATTGCAAAATCGTCATGGGAAGGGATACTATCAAAGCAAATCGCTACCATGCTGTTTGAACCACACACTATTTAGGCTAGCTGGAAGACAATCACAACGATTTGGGTTAGCCCACGTTTATCCGAGGTCACAGGATCATTGATGAAAAGGCCGAAGCACAGGTAAAATACAACCAACTGTGCAAGAGGATGTGGGAATGTGAAAATGAGCACCGTGAAATACAAAAAGCCAATCAAAACCTAATTGGAGAATGGAAGGATATGGTTGTCAGTGCCAACAAACGACTAATCTGCTTGGAGCGGGGCATAGTAGAACTGGAAAAAAAAGTTTCTAAAGAGGGTCAAAGATTGCCGAGTTGCTGAAGGAAATGAAGGCAGACATCTAGCTAGGACCTACTTGCTGCTAGGACTGCACGAGTTGGGAGAGCTATACGAGGGAGCCGACACTGCCGAATCTGGGGAAAGTCCTTCTGGGACCAAATAGATAGGAGTTTTCTTTTCTTTTGAAAATGTAATAAGGCCTATGGCCATTAGTGACATTTTATTCCATGTTATTTAGTGTCGTTTTGGGATTCGTCTTATTTTTTATCAATAAAATGAGGCATTTACCATTCTAAGTTCTCCAAATTTACTTGTAGCTAGGCCTACCTCGGGCACAACGAGGTCCCCAAAATTAGGACACGCTTTATATTTCCTGCACTATGTGTTTAAAGACTGCAACATCTTTTCTTATAATCCTTACTAACTTATTACCATTTTTGTTTTTACTTTTGTTTATTCCCCTCCCCAAAGGTTAGATCGTGAACTCTAGAAACATCAGCATATTTTACTAGATCCAGGGGCCCTCCACCTACTCGTCCTCCCAGTCCCATCAAACACAAAGGCAAAAGAAGAATGGAAGATTCAAACAACCCAGCTGAACGGGTAGAGATCACTCGTAGTGCCATGGTCCTCAAGGAGAATGCTTCTCAAATAGAACAAAAGTTACTGAAATTCCAAGAAGAGCTTGATCAAGTTCGAAATTTGGCAAGTCTGTCATTTTCCCTTGCCGCCCCAGAAGTTACTCAGAATACTGTACCTCCACAAAGTGTCCCAAACCATCCCGCTCCTCACCACCATTGCAATACTTGCCACACTCCCAACAACACTCCACTGCTCATCCCGGAACCATTGAACTCCACAAATGACCACTGCCACAACCAACACAACACCCCCATCTACATGGAGACTGTGCCACACTCCACCCAGCCCATCTCAAGCACACCCGAGTCCGATGATAAGGATTTGCTCATCAGAAATTTGGAGAAGAACTTAAGAAGCTGACCACTAGGATCCAAGGCGTTGAAGGTAGTAAAGGAATTAAGGGGATAAACTATGAAGATCTATGCATACAGCCCGATATCGAACTACCCGAGGGGTACAAACCTCCCAAGTTCGAAATATTTGATGGTACAGAGGATCCCAGGATTCACTTGAGGACATACTGTGACAAGCTGGTCGGAGTAGGAAAAGATGAGAAGATCCGCATGAAGCTTTTCATGAGGATCCTGAAAGGAGATGCTCTGTCTTGGTATATTAGCCAAGACCCAAAGAAGTGGTTAAATTGGGTTAGTATGGCGTCCGACTTCATGGATAGGTTCAGGTTCAACATGGAAAATGCACCGGATGTGTTTTACATTCATAATTTAAAGAAGAAATCCACAGAAATGTTTCGCGAGTATGCCACTCATTGGAGATTAGAGGCTGCTAAGGTTCGACTCGCTTTAGGGGAACAACAACAACAACAACAACAACCTAGTATATTCCTACAAGTGGGGTCTGGGGAGGGTAATATGTACACAAACCTTACCACTTCCCCGAAGGGCAGAGAGGTTGTTTCCTGGAGACCCTCGGCTCAAGAAGAAACAAGAGACAGAAACAAGTGATGATGTATTAGTACTAGCAATAGACTCATAATAAATAACATAAAATATACAAAATGACATAAATAACATGAAATAACAAATAACAACAATATAAGGAATATAGAAAATACGAGAAAGAGGAAAGTATACTAATATCTAGAATATAAAGCCCTGTATCAGTAGCTGATCAGTAGCATCGTAAGCCTAACTCCTAACTGTCTAGTCTGACTATAGCGCTGTAGAAATATCCCAACTTCCCCCTAACTTACAACCTTAATGCTCGACCTCCACAATCCCCTGTCAAGGGCCATGTCCTCAGTAATCCTAAGTCGCGTCATGTCCTTCCTGATCACCTCTCCCCAATACTTCTTAGGTCTCCCTCTACCTCTCCTCGTGCCCACCACCACCAGTCGCTCACAACTTCTCACAGGTGCATCAGTGCTCCTCCCCTGAATGTGCCCGAACCATCTGAGTCTTTCTTCCCGCATCTTGTCCTCCATGGGAGCCACGCCCACCCTCTCTCGAATAAATTCATTCCTAATCTGGTTCATCCTTGTATGCCCACACATCCACCTCAACATCCTCATCTCCGCTACTTGCATCTTCTGGATGTGTGAGTTCTTAACCGGCCAACACTCGGTCCCATACAACATGGCCGGTCTAACCACTTCTCTATAAAACTTACCTTTTAGTAATGGTGGCATTTTCTTGTCATACAGGACTCCCGTTGCTAACCTCCACTTCATCCACCCCACCCCTATACGATGTGTATCCTCGTCGATCTCCCTGGTCCCCTGAATAACTGACTCAAGGTACTTGAAACTACCCCTCTAAGGGATGACTTGGGAGTCAAGCCTCACTTCCATTCTCGCATCCGTCTGCTCGGGCCCAAATTTGCACTTGAGATATTCCGTCTTCGTCCTACTCAACCTGAAAACTTTAGACTCAAGGGCCTGTCTCCAAACCTCTAGCCTCTCATTGACGCCACGTCTTGTCTCGTCAATTAGGACTATATCATCAGCAAATAGCATACACCAAGGCACCTCCTCTTGAATATTATGCGTTATGGCATCCATCACCAGGGCAAACAGGAAAGGGCTGAACGCAGACCCTTGGTGCAACCCCGTAACAACTAGGAAATGCTCGGAGTCGCCTCCTACTTTCCTAAATAGAATCTTAGCTCCATCATACATGTCTTTAATCACCCTAATATAGGCAACCGGGACCCCTTTAGCCTCTAAGCATCTCCATAATACCTTTATAGGAACCCTGTCGTACGCTTTCTCTAGATCGATAAACACCATGCGGAGATCCTACTTATTATACCAGTATTGTTCTACCATCCTCCTAATAAGGTGCATAGCTTCTGTGGTAGATCGCCCTGGCATGAACCCAAACTAGTTGTCTGATTTTGCACCCTCATTTCTACCACTCTCTCCCAGACTTTCATGGTATGACTCAGTAATTTGATACCCCTATAGTTGTTATAGCTCTGGATATCTCCTTTGTTCTTATACAACGGAACCATCGTACTCTACCTCCACTCTTCAGGCATCATATTAGTCTTGAATATAACATTAAACAACCCAGTAAGACATTCCAAGCCTGCTCTGCCCACACACCTCCAAAGTTCAACCGGAATTTCGTCTGGCCCGGTAGCTCTACCCCTTCTCATTTTACGCATTGCCTCCATGACCTCCTCGATCTCAATGTCTATACAATCACTCATCTCATGTGGGCTGCCGGCATTTAGCAAATCCCCTAGTACAATAGCCTGATCCCCTTCTCCATTCAGAAATTTATGAAAGTAGGTCTGCCATCTCCTCTTAATCTGGTCATCCCCCATCAAAACTTTGTCGTTATCATCTTTTATGCACCTCACTTGGTCCAAATCCCGGGCCGTCCTCTCTATCACCTTAGCGAGTCGAAATAGCTTCTTCTCCCCGCCTCTGATCCCTAGCTTCTCATACAGACGAGCAAAAGCTGCTGTCTTAGCCTCCGTAACTGGCATCTTCCCATCCCTCCTAGAAACCTTATATCTCTCACTGTTCGCTCTCTTCTCCTCCTCCCCAGTGCTCCCTACTAACCGTAGGTAAGCCACCTTCTTCGCCTCCACTTTACCTTGGACAACCGCATTCCACCACCAGTTTCCTTTATGGCGACTGGTGCTTCCCGAAGATGTCCCTAACACCTCTTTTGCCGCCTCCTTATATAGTCTGCCGTCGTCGACCACATAGTGTTTGCATCCCCAGTACTTCTCCAAGCTCCCATTGCCGATAACCTTCCTACCAACTCCTGAGCTTTATCCTTAGTCAAGGCACCCCATCTAATCCTCAGGCGGCCTCGTACTGACCTCTTCTTCCTCCTTATCATAATGCCCATGTCCATCACCAAAAGCCTATGTTGCATCGCAAGGGTCTCACCTGGGATAACTTTGCAATCGTCACACAACCTTCTGTCGCATCTCCTGAGAAGGAGATAGTCAATCTGAGTCTTCGCCGCCGAACTTTGGTAAGTAACCAAATTCTCCTCCCGCTTAGAAAACTAGAGTTCGCAATCACTAGATCGAATGCCTTGGCAAAGTCCAACAGCAAAGTGCCCCCTCCGTTCCGCTCCCCGAAACCAAAGCTGCCATGCACCTCAGTAAAACCACCTGCAGACGACCCAATATGACCATTAAAATCCCTCATATAAATAACCTCTCGGAAAGCAGAATACTACGAATGATGTCATCCAACCCCTCCCAAAAATGCCTTTTAATCTCCTCATCCAGGTCTACTTGCGGCGCGTACGCGCTAACGACATATAAAGTACACTCACCCACCACCAATTTAATGGTCATTAGTCTATCATTCACCCGCCTGACCTCAACCACCGAATCTCTAAGGTGGCTATCTACCAGAATACCCACTCCGTTCTTACCCCTCAGGACTCCAGAGTACCACAGCTTATACCCATCCACATTTTACCCTCGATCCGACCCACCTAGTCTCCTGGACACACGCTATATTAATCATCCTCTTCCGCATGATCTTCGCCAACTCTAAGGACTTACTCTTTAGCGAACCTATGTTCCATGACCCGATTCTTAACCTATAGGCTCCCTTGCCCCCTCTACCTCCCCTGCCTCTCATCTCACGTCCTGACCCCGGCCCCACACTCTGCCCCATACGAGGACAAGCACTTAATCTATCATCCCAGACTACAGCCACTACACCTACGGTCAATCTAAAGAAGACTCGCTAGTGCACAACGAACAACGAATCAAACTAGTAGGAAGCAAGTGACTACAAATACACAAGTAGAAAGACTGAACTATTGTGAACTAAGGTAACATCAAATTAGCTAACACCAAAAGGGAAACCATAGAACGGGAGGTACCAACTCTCGAGAACCAAACCTGTGTTGACTTGCTATACTCGATGTAGTTGTATGCTCACGCACCGCTTCCTACCGCCCTTTGATGTCGCTCTTCCTGGATGCTCTCCTTTGCTAGTGTTTGTGCTCACAACGTGTCTTCAACAAGTTCTAGAATTTCCCTAAAAACACATAAAATACCACAACCCAAAAACCAAAAGGGTTGTCACCGCTACCACTGGTGTAGCCCTGACAGTAGTAGGGGAAATGTAGGGAAAAGCAGACTACTACACAAAAAAGTTGAATTAATCCTAAAAAGTCAAACTTTAGAATAAAACAACAGGCACAAGATTGCCGTTGAAATAAAATATTACTACAACAAAAGGCTTGAAAATTTTATGTTAACCATGAAACAGAGTATATAGCGTGTATTTTCACCAAAATATAAACATAAAACCCACACAAATATCAAGTGACCAATCTTCACACTAACATAATAGAGCATTAAAATTATATCTAAAAACGGAAAAATAAGTCAAATCTGACGTAATAAAAGTAAACTCAAATATCAAAGTTTGATTTTGAGCAAAACCTAGAAAGAAATCTCAACTTTGACCAAAACACATATGAGAAAGTTTAATTTTGAGCAAAACTCAGTTAACAAAATTAGATTTTAAGCAAAACCCAAAAAGGACAAAAGAAGAGAAACGGGAAGGAGTATAGGGAAATAAACAGCAATGAGTGTGGGGTGCTAACTGACAGCTAAAATAGGAAGGGGAAATGGATGAGAGGTGGGAGAGGGGGGTAGGGGTGGGGGTGGGGTGGCTTACCTGATCTGGTCGCCGGTGGGTCGTAAGTGACCGTTACGGGCAAAGACAACAAGCTTCAAAGAAGAAGAGAGAGAAGATCGCGTATTCGATTGTATAATACAATATTATAATTAGTATAATTAGCTTTTTCGGGTTTAGGGGAAGAAAAAATGAACAAATTTTTCGTCCGGGCTCAGGATCCACAATACTATGAAAGACTGATGCTTATCGAGAACCATAAATTTTCCAGACATCATCGAGCTAGGAGAAAGGATTGAGGAAGGTATCAAGAGTGGTATGGCTACTAACTTTGAAGCTTTGCAAGCCACCAACAAGGCTTTGCAGTCCGATGGTACATCCAAGGATGTAAGTGCCATAATGGTTGCACAGAGAACCAAATCACCTGTCAAATACCAAACCTACCCGATATCTCCACTTACATATCAGACGACTCCAAATTTCCAAACACCCGCACCTTCCTACCAAGCTCCACCACCTACCTATCAATCGCCTCCACCGCATACATACCAACCTGTTTATCCCAGCTATTCCCAACCCGCACACGTCTACCAAGCTTAAAATACTCAACCATACCATTATCAATCACCTCCCGCTCGTCAAAACTTTCCAAGACATCGACCAAATTTTGACCGCAGACCTCCTAAACAGTATACCGCCATTGCTGAACCAATCGACCAACTGTACGAGAGACTCAAAGTTGCTAGTTATGTCACCCCTATCCCAGCCATAACCCCTAAAATCCCTTCCCAATTGGTCAACCCAAATAAAACCTGTGCATAACATTCTGGCATGAAGGGACATACTATTGATGAATGTCGTTCCCTAAAGGACAAGATTCAGGCTTTGATTAACAACAAGATTATCACGGAAAAGGAGCCTGCTCCGAATGTCTGCAACAACCCTCTACCAGACCACAAGGGTAGAGGTGTTCATATGATTGAAATAGAGGACGATTGGGATCCCAAAGGATCAATCGGTTTGATCACGGAAGGTGACGATCCAAAGAAACCAACAGTTACCCTTAATCCGATTGTAGTCCAGATTCAGCTTTCTGAAAATGCCAAGGTGTACATGTCCATACCACTTGAGTTTGAAATGCCAGCCTCTGCAAAGACGCCAACACCAATTGAGGTCGAGTTTCGGACCACAAAGGCTCCTGAGACATTTGAAGTTATTGTATTACCTTCCAAAGCGAGGGTGCCCATCCCAGTAGCAATGACAGCCGTAACACCCTTCCACACAAAGGCCATACCGTGGGACTACACAACTAAGGCAAGAAGGAAAGGGAAAGCCAAGTTTGGGGAAATAGCACAGGGTATGACAAGAACCAGCAGGGTTTATACCCCAGAACACTTGGCCGAGTTGAGTAAGCAGACCTCTGGTCGACAAGCCATCATTAAAACCGGGCCCAATGATCTCTGGAGAAAGATACAAGCGAAGGAATACTCAGTCATTGACCGGCTGAACAAAACACCAGGCCAGATCTCTATCCTCTTTTTACTACAGAGTTCCGATGCACACAACAATGCCTTGTTGAAGGTGCTGAGTGAGGCATATTTACCAAGCAACATCACTGGAGGGGAAATGGCGAACATGGTAGGTCAAGTGTTGGAGAGTCACAACAAGGCATTGCACATCACCATGCAGTGCGAAGATTACTTTATTACCAGGATCCTAGTCGATGGAGGGTCCAGTCTCAATATTTGTCCGTTGGTAACACTCAACACATTAGGAAAAGGGCTACATGAAATCAAGGATGGCTCCATCAACGTTAAGGCTTTTGATGGTTCTCAAAGGTCCACTATTGGGGAAATTAGTTTGCAAATGGGTCTTACTTGGTTTGATATTGATTTTCAAGTGATAGACGTGCCGGCATCTTACAATCTATTATTGGGAGGACCATGGATTCATGCCGCCGGGGCCATGGCATCAACACTACATCAGGCAGTGAAATTTGAGTGGAATCACCAGGAGGTGATCATTCATGGTGACAGTAGCAATCCCATATATAGCCGCCAAACCATCCCAGCAATTGGAGGAAGAAGAAGGATAGGTGGGGAAACTTACCACCACATCGAGCGAGTCAACGTCGTCGATAAAGATAAATGGTGGGGTAACAAAATTGAAAGCATACTGAATTGGAGCGGGTATGAACCTGGCAAGAAACATGGCACCGCCTTCTGATTGGGGTATGAGTATACCTGGAAAGAATTCAAGGAATGGTCGCCAGCCTGGCGTGGTCCTTACTATCCATTGGAGCAGCCGATACCCCGTTTGGAGCAGACTTTCCAGCCGGCCGAATTCATCTATGGATCAGAAGAAGAGGAAGCACTAGCAGCAATGAAGAACTTGTTCCTAGGAGATGATGGCATAGATTGTTGTGTTATTTTTTAGGAGGAGGGGGAGGAAGGTGCTTCCATACAGGCTGTAAACAATGGAGCACGACTCGATAACTGGGCCGTCAGAACCACCAGAGCCCGGCGTGCCTCGGGGTAGCAAGGCTTTAAAAAACACCATGCACTATTTTGTTTTACTAGTTTATTGTCCTTTCGCATTTTTATTTTTCGCAAGAAAGAGCTCCGATGTTTAAAACATTTATGGAATTTATTAAAGTATTTCAGTTTCTTATAAATCTTATGCTTATTATTTTTCATTACTGTACTCAAACAGCATTACCATTACTTATCTTGAAGAACCAATGACTGTGACATGCAATGAGACAACGGAACAAACGGACATAGATTCAGAGAAAGATGATATACCGAAAGAGATTATTAAGGAAGTTGAGAATTTCGAAAATAGGCCTAAGTCCAACTTGGACGAGACTGAGATTGTCAACCTAGGAGATGCAGAAAACATCAAAGAAACACGAATCAGCGTCCATTTGTCACCGTCAAAAAAGAAAGAATACATAGAGTTCCTAAGAGAGTATAAAGACATATGTGCCTGGTCATACGACAACATGATTGGTCTAAGAATATCCATTGTGGCTCACAAATTGCTGACTGATCTGGCATGTCCGCCAGTGAAGCAGAAGCTCAGAAAGTTCAAGCTAGATATGAGTTTGAAAATCAAGGAAGAATTCACTAAGCAGGTCAAAGCTAAGGTTCTCAGGGTAGTAGAGTATCCGACGTGGTTAGCCATCATCGCGCTAGTACCAAAGAAGGACGGGAAGGTTAGAGTCTGTGTCAACTACCGGGACCTCAACCGGGCCAGTCCCAAAGACGACTTCCCCTTGCCAAACATACACATCTTGATTGACAACTGCACCAAGCATGAGCTGCAGTCATTCGTTGATTGTTTTGCTGGGTACCATCAGATATGGATGGATGAAGAAGATGTTGATAAAATGGCCTTCATTACACCGTGGGGGATGTATTATTACAACATGATGTCGTTTGGGTTAAAAAATGCTGGAGCCACCTACATGAGGGCCATGACTACTATTTCCCTATGACATGATACACAAGGAGATCGAAGTGTATATAGACGACGTCAATATTAAGTCCAAGAAAGTCGCTGATCACATGGAAGATTTAAGGAAATTCTTTAATAGACTGAGAAGGTACAACCTGAAATTGAACCCCATAAAATGTACATTCGGGGTCCCAGCTGGAAAACTGTGTGGGTTCATTGCGAATCACCGAGGGATAGAACTGGATCCATCGAAGGTTAAAGCTATTCAAGAATTGCCACCGCCAAAGAACAAAAAAGAAGTAATGAGTTTCTTGGGAAGACTTAACTACATTAGCTGGTTTATAGCACAATCTACTGTCATTTGTGAGTCAATCTTTAAGATGTTGAAGAAGGATGCCGCTACCAAATAGACTAACGACTGCCAAAAAGCCTTCGACAGAATCAAGGAGTACCGGTCAACACCGCCAGTTTTGGTCCCGCCCAAGCCAGGTAGACCCCTGTTACTCTACCTTATGATACTAGATGGAGAATTTGGTTGTGTTCTAGGGTAGCATGATGAAACGGGGAGAAAAGAGCAGGTCATCTATTATCTCAGCAAGAAGTTCACCCCGTATGAGGCTCGGTATTCTCTGTAGGAGCGCATCTGTTGTGCCCTGACTTGGGTAGATCAGAAATTGAGGTACTATTTTTGTGCTTACACCATGTATTTCATATCAAGAATGGACCCATTGAAGTACATCTTCCAGAAGCCCATGTCTGCTGGCAAGTTAGCCAAGTGGCAAATCCTGCTGAGTGAATTCGACATTGTCTACGTAACTCAGAAAGCAATCAAAGGACATGCATTAGCAGATCACCTTGCGAAAAACCCTGTAGACATAGAATACGAGCCCTTAAAGACGTATTTTCCTGATGAGGAGGTATCATTTATAGGAGAAGACATTGTAGAATCCTATGATGGTTGGAGGATGTTTTTCGATGGAGCCGCAACTTTCAAAGGAGTTGGCATAGGGGCAGTCCTAGTATCAGAAACCGGCCAGCACTACCCGTTATCCACCAAACTCAGGTTCCCCTGCACCAATAATATGGCCGAGTACGAAGCGTGCATCTTAGGGCTCAAGATGGTCATTGACATGAACATCAAAGTGTTGCTAGTGATTGGAGATTCAGACTTACTTATACATCAGGTCCGAGAAGAATGGGCAACCAAGAACTCCAAGATACTTCCATACCTGTATCATATACAGGAGTTGAGAAAGAGGTTCACAAAGACAAAATTCCGGCATGTTACCAGAGTCCAGAATGAGTTTGCCGACGTATTGGGTACCCTATCATCTATGATTCAGCATCCAGATAACAACTTCATAGACCCTATTCCAGCAAAGATTCATGATCAGCCAACTTACTGTGCTCATGTTGAGGGAGAAGCAGATAGAAAGCCTTAGTTTCACGACATCAGGGAATTTTTAGCCAAAGGAGAATATCCAGAGCTTGCAAATGCTACTCAGAAATGCACACTTCGAAGATTGTCCAACAATTTCTTCCACAGTGGAGGAATCCTGTATAGGAGGACTCCGGATTTGGGTTTGCTAAGGTGTGTTGATGCGAAGTAAGCATCTAAACTGCTAGAGGAAATTCAGGCGGGGACCTGTGGTCCACACATGAACGGTTTTGTTTTAACCAAGAAGACATTCTGAGCTGGTTATTTTTGGATGACTATGGAGACGGACTGCATCCAGTATGTCTGAAAGTGCCACCGCTGTCAGATTCATGCAGACATGATAAAGGTGCCTCCAAATGAGCTCAATGCAACAAGCTCACACTAGTCGTTCGCTGCATGGGGAATGGATGTTATCGGACTAATCGAACCTGCCGCATCAAACGGGCACACGTTTATCCTAGTAGCAATTGACTATTTCACCAAATGGGTTGAAGCAGCATCTTATAGAGCAGTGACCAAGAAAGTCGTGGCAGACTTTGTCCGTGACCGTATCGTTTGCCGATTTGGGATTCCAGAATCAATCATTACTGACAACGGCTCCAACCTCAATAGTGATTTGATAAAAGCTATGTGTGAAACCTTCAAGATCAAACACGAGAATTCTACAGCCTACAGGCCTCAGATGAACGAAGCAGTAGAAGCCGCTAATAAGAACATCAAGAAGATACCGAGGAAGATGGTAGAAAAGCATAAGCAGTGGCATGAGAAGTTATCATTTGCTTTATTGGGGTATCGCACCACAGACTGCACATCAACTGGTGCAACTCCTTATATGTTGGTTTATGGTACAGAAGCAGTCATTCCCACCGAAGTAGAAATTCCCCCCCTAAGGATCATACAAGAAGCAAAAATTGGTGATGCAGAATGGGTAAAGAGTCGTTACGAATAGTTAGCCCTCATAGATGGTAGAAGAAAGAATGAAGTTTGCCACGGTCAGATTTATCAAAACAGAATGACCAGAGCCTTCAAAACGAGAGTCAGACCAAGACGGTTCACACCAGGGCAGCTGGTGTTAAAGAAGATTTTTCCACATCAAGATGAAGCCAAAGGGAAGTTCTCTTCTAACTGGCAAGGCCCATACATGGTTCACCGGGTTCTAATAGGAGGAGCCCTCATACTTGCAGAAATGAACAGAGAAGTTTGGACAAAACCAATCAATTCAGATGCAGTCAAGCGATACTATGAGTCGCATTTACAATTTCCTTGTACAATGTAATTTGAACTACGTCTGACCTAATTCCCGTTTAAGAGGGGATACATAGGCAGCCTTATGGGTTCGGCCGCAATTCAATAAAATTTTCATTTTCCCCTGCAATTGGAAACTAGGGCAGAATTTTGAGGAGGACCCTCAAAATTCCAAAGTAACTTCAGCCGATCATCGTGAGCAACCGTCAAAAGTATCAACCCAGTAAATTGGGGTAGAATTTTGAGGAGTACCATAAAAATTCTGGAGCAAGAGAGGTTGCAATGTCTTGAACCGCGTCATAGTCGCCAGTTCATCGAAAGAAAACTATTTTTTCGATTATGTATTTACGTTACATTTTACTAAATCACACATGTCTATTATCAAAATTGCTTTGTTTAAGCAACGCTACCCCGATGGTACACAACATCACTGAAAACATAGACAAGTAGGACATGCAAAGTTCACGGGGAATACGAACTAACCTTTAAATCCCTCTACAAAACTCACGATTTTTCTTTGGATGCAGGCACCCAAGCTGCAAATCACCGAATACATTTATACACTCATACTTTTTGGGAATACGACCCTCAGAACCATCACCCATTTACAATTGCTATCCGTACACGACATCCCAGCAGCCACAATATCGCAATCAGCTATCAGCTATCAGCTATCGAGCCATCAACTAAGAGATTTTACTATTGTTTGCCTTTTACTTTTCTGCATTGCATAAGGATACCTTTCTGCCTTCCGAGGTTAAGCTCTACCTCCATCTGCATTTTTCTATATTGTATAAGGCTACCTTTCCGCCTTTTGAGGTTAAGCTCTACCTCCATCTGCATTTTCTGCATTGCATAAGGCTACCTTTTTAGCTTTCGAGGTTAAGCTCTACCTCCATCTGCATTTTCTGCATTGCATAAGGCTACCTTTCTGCCTTCCGAGGTTAAGCTCTAACTCCATCTGTATAGCTGAAATATCGCCACTTTATTTTTTTTCTTGCATGGCTGAATTATCACCATTTCATTTAAATCCTGCATCGGCTTAAAGATCGCCATTTTATTTGCATTTTTTCATGGCTGAAATATCGCCACTTCATTTAAATCTTACATCGGCTGAAATACAGCCACTTTATTTTTCCGCACGACTAAAATAGTGCCACTTCATTTACATCTTGCATCGGCTGAAATACCGCCACTTTATTTTTCTGCACGGCTGAAATAGCGCCACTTCATTTACATCTTGCATCGGTAGAAATATCGCCACCTTTTATTTACATCTTGCATCGGCTGAAATACCGCCACCTTTTATTTACGTCTTGCATCGGCTGAAATACCGCCACATTTTATCTACGTCTTGCATCGGCTCAAAGATCGCCACCTTTTGCACTTTAAATCCTGCATCGGCTGAAACACCGCCACCTTTTATTTACGTCTTGCATCGGCTAAAATACCACCACCTTTTATTTACGTCTTGCATCGGCTGAAAGATCACCACCTTTTGCATTTCATGGGCTGAAAGATCGCCAAATTGTCCGAAGGCGTCATTGTTCGGGGGCATCATTTTCATAGCCCGAGAACGCCATGTCATGTCCTGAGGACCCCATTTATCTTTTGCATATCATTATTCAAAGGCATCATAGTTCGTAGGCATCATCCTCACAGCCCGAGAATATCATTTCATAGCCTGCGAATCCCTTATTATACGCTTCATGGCCCATCACATCATGGTCTGAGGACGTCATCCTAATCATCCAAAGACAGCATTCATGGTCCAACGGAAAGTTGCATCACGTTTAAATTTATGCACAATATATGTTTGCATTGCTCATTTGCAGGTAAACCGGCTAGCAACGACCGTGTCTGCAGGAGCAACCCCGCTCCAGTTCCTGCAAACTACTAGAATTTGACCGTCCTTCCTAACCGAAATATCGCGTCTGTTTTTCGAAAATCTCCATCGACATATTCCGCCGATGGATCACGAACTACATATGGCCTGATTGCTATAAGACCAGGGATATGTAGGCAGCTCAGGAACCAGAGCTCAGTCAAAATTCTTCAAATCGTTTCGTTCGGTCAAATTGGCCATCATATCTTTATCCGGCAATTCTTTCATCCTTCCCTGGTAAAGAGGTGCAGCTGTTGATACCTTATTTTTTCCCATGTATTTTACACACAAAATGCTTTCAAAATAACATTTATATGCATGCCCAATGCATGCCCAAGGGTTTTAGTATTTTTCCTAATTTTTAAAGATTTTTAAAATCAAATTTATTATCCATTTTAACAGTATAAAAATTAGTAATTATTTTCAAAACTATCAATTTTGGTGAATAATTTATTTTATTCTCATACTTATGCCAAAATATAGTTAAGGTGATTTTTGTATATTTTTACAAATTTATATGTTATTTTTAAAGCTAAATTGCATACAATAACAACTTTAGCCTATTTTAAGATCAATAACATTTCTATAATTGTAAAATTGGTTTCAATATTTTTTAATTAATATTTGTATATTATTAATTGGTTCAGTACTTTTAATTTGCTTTTAAAATCATTTTTATTATTTTTATAAAATAAAAGGGGTAAAACTGGCTATTTAAAATTTGGCTTCATTTCGTTTCAATTGCAGCCCATTTGCATTTTGATTATAGTCACATTAACCCTCCCAATTGACCCAATTTGAATCCCAACTGGGCCATCCCAAGCCTAATAACCTTAACCCATTTAACTACCCGACCCAAGCCTCCTTTAATCCATACCGTAAATCAATCTGATCAACGCTCACGATCTCCCCTTTCTATTTTTAATTCCCCAAACCATACCCTAATCCCCCATTTTGTTTAGTCAATCGCCCTTGAATACTATCCAATCTCAAGACTCTCTCGAAGGTTCTTCGAAACCCTAGCCTGTCTCCGACCCTTTTCCACCGTACTTTCTCCGGAATCCATGGTTTCTTAGGCCATGGATGGGCTGTACTCACCCCTCTCCACCATTAGACCTTGGGAGTTCGAGGTTTTGAAGTTTGACTTCAATAGTTCTATTTCATATCTTCTCAGATCCTTGTTTCCGTGGCTTCTCCGGCCATGCTCCAGCATATTCAAGCACGAGAAGCTGGATTCCTGACCTCTTCGACCCAGGATCTGACTTTTCCATGAATTTCTCATTTAAAGGGTTTCTCCGAAACCCTAAGTTGTTCGATGTTTTTCTCTGTTTATTTTCTTATATCTATGGTATGTTTGTGTTCTACTGGACTTTTAAAGTATTTTCCCCAAATTTTCTTTTCAAAATTGTTTGTTTTCGATTTAGGGTTTCTGAAAGGTTTTCAAAATATCTTTCTAATTCTTTTTTGTTCTTTTCTTTATGTGTGTTTGTCTGTGTTATGCTCGTATGTTTTCTTTTTACCATACATGTGTTTGCTCTTCTGTTTTTCTTTCCATTATACATGATTCTTCTATACATCTGTATTTTACTGTGCCTCTAGACTAGGCTCGCATGATTATCTCCACTATATTTTCCTACATGATTTCTATTGTATGTGTTTCCTGCTGAGTTCTTTAATTTTGTTTTCTTTACTGGACTCTGTTTGTGTTCTTGCTAAACGTGTTTCATCTGTTGTTTCTTAAAAAGTTTACATCACCCTTCTCTCTTCTGAACTTGCTTAACTTCCGACTTTTCTAAAACATGCTCTTTTATGCTCTTAAATCAGCTTTCTTTCTTTGTTGTTTCAAACCTGCTATCATATTTATTTTGTTTCTCATGAGGCTCTGAAACTGACCTTTGAGTATGTTTCAATGGCTTGCCTTCTCATCTCTATGTCTGATTCGATTTGAAACCCTATGATTTGGGGGTTTTCTTTGGCAAGTTTGATTTGGTGTTTGGACTAGGGTTCTGCATTGGAACCTTGGACTCTCAGACTCACTATGAGTCTGAAACTGAACTGGTATCCCTTTGCTTATGATTCTGAACCTTTCAATATTAGACTCTTTTCTAAGTAACATGATGACCCCTTTTGTTTGATTTGTCTGCTTTATATATGAGAAATTCTTCTTTCAAAAAGGTTTTGCCAACTACTAATTGATTCTCAATTCCTTTAATGGGGTTTGACTGATTGTTACTTATTTTCTCTAATTAAACCATCTTTAGCTTTTCCCGACTTGGTTCATTCGAACAAAGCCTGTGATTTTGATTTTACTGAGTGTTTGATTGATTCCCTTTCCTTGTCACAAACCATGTACCACTAGATTTTTCCTTAAATAAACTCCCAGTTATTCACCCTTTTTGTGTTACTTTGGAAAAGATTTCAATTAAATTTCTTTCCTTATTTGTCTCCTACCCGTTTGAAATCAGAATCCCTTGACTAAAGGGAGACTTTATGTGATTGATTGCAAACTATTCCCTTACCTTTTCTTACTTGTTTTCTGCACTATAAAAGGGGCACGACCCTTCTATCCTTCTACACTTAGAGAAAACCTGGAACCTGAAACCTTGAACCCTCAGTTTAGCACTTACAAACCAATTCACACTTCGAATTGCACGCTCTTACACACACTCTCAATTATAATACTCTTTCAATTCGTTACTCTCGTCTGATATCTTTTGTACTGCTTACCTGCAACTTGGCTTTTCAAGACTACTGTTTTACTTATTTGTTTCCTTGAAACTGGTATGCCTCAATTTTGATTTCAGCTTCCTCCCTATGTGTTTACTTTACAGTAGCTTTACTCTTGTCTACTTTGTTGTTTATGTTCAATGTTGACTATGCATGTTCTTTTCTTGCATCTGTTTCTATTGTGAATCCCTACCCCTACTCCTTTCTATGTGTTTGAGTTAAGGTTCATGGCCTGGCGGTATTCAAATTACTTCCCAGGTCTGAACCTGATCCTCAATGGATCCTAACTCGTAAGATTTGGCTAACAAGCTGGTCAGGGATGTGCCAGCACTCTTAATTGCTGGGCATGACCACCATCCTGCCATGACTTTCCCTAATTCCCCCTCTATGCACTTACACTTACTCTTAGACTCTAAGTTCTGGCCCCTCCTATGAGCCTTGCCTTGGGACCTTGAGTTCTCTCTAAACTTGGACATTCGAGGGCTGGCCCTTCCACACTGCACTATAATCTTATTCTGCAATTTGGGGTATAAGCATTGCCCGGAGTCCACTTAAGTCTCTTGGGAACTTTGACACATCCCAAATAAGAGAAAGGCTTTGGAAATAGTATCTTTGGAAGTTGGTTTATTTCATATTTTAGACCTTGAGTCTGAATTAGGCCCCTTGGTTGTAGTTTAATTTCTGATGTAACTTTACTTTTCTTGATTTATTCGAGTTGTAATAATTTGTAATAACTTATGGGGTGTACAGTGCAAAGGGGAGGGTCACTCATGTTATGCATGTGGGTAGACATCATGCTTTAGGTATTTACTTCTGCAATCACAGCCAATTTTTTCGCTTATGCATTTGCATATAGAAATCCTGCCTATAAGCTGTTTCATTACTGCATATAGAAATCCTGCCTATAAGTTTATGCATCTGCGTATAGAAATCCTGCCTATAAGTTGTTTCATTACTGCACATAGAAATCCTGCCTATAATTTATTTCATTACTGCATTTAAAATCGTGCCAATAAGTTATGCATTTCATTAGAAATCATGTCTATAAGTTTCTGCACTTCTACATTAGAAACCATGTCTATAAGTTTCTGCACTTCTGCATATAGAAATCATGATTATAGGTTTTTTGCACTTCTGCATATACACATGTCATTAGGCAAACAGTCTATATGTTAAAAAATAATCAATTGCATCCTAGATACCATATCTATAGGATTCTTGCATCGCGATAATTGTTTTAAAACCAACAGCGCTTAGAAATCATGCCTATAGGAGTAACCAGTTGAATCTGATTCGTCTCTTTCATCTACAAGTCTAAAATCAGTAGCAATGTCGCCTAAAATCTGCAGAACTTGTGTTTTCTATAATCAGCAAGCCTTCCTTAAAGCCAGTACATTTCGCAATATTATATATCATGCCTATAGGTCTCACCTAGGCAAGCCATTAGGTGATTAATTACCTGCATCATTCTTTGATAATTACAACCAGGGGTAGGCCTAATTCGGACTTCTCATCTGAGAAATATGTGATAAATCAGCCACGCCTTAATGATTAAATTTAGTTCAGACCATAACCAGAAGTATAAGTAAGTCATGCTAAACAATTTGCTTCTTTAAATGAGGAAGCTTGTTTGAGCCTTTAAATTGCTATGTAATTCCCCTTAACTGCTTCATGTGTTTTTGTTTGTCGCATTAGAATTTTATCCTTTTAAAAATCTAAAAAGCCAAATCACCCTTCCCTTTAGAATTAGTAGTCCCAAATGCCTCCGGAACTGTCAGGATTGGGACAGGTACTAGCATGCAATAAGTAACGACACTATTCCGCGTTTAATACCTTAATGAGGTGGGTAAGGGTAGACATGGATATGATGACCATGCGATAACACCACGTGTATAAATGGTTACCGGATGTTGTGTGGGGTGATCCATGTTATTTATAAACCTAGGACCCCCCTTCCTCTTTACTTGTTCACTTCCCCTTTTTCCAGAGTTTTTAAAGATGTTTAGTTTCTTCAACTCTTTCACTCCAATTATGCAAAACCTCTCTTTAAATTGTCCGATTTTTTGGTGTTGTTTTCCCAAAAATAGTCGCCCCCCTTTCGCTTCTCTTTTTTTCTGAAAATTTACTTGCATCAATCATTTGACCCCTCCCCTTTACTTGTGCATCCTCTTTAATTATAAAATTACTTTCTTCCAAATTTCAGCACTCTTTAAAACTCATGTACTTCTTTTATTTGCAACCATTATGTGAAAGTACCTAGTATTTACAATGCTTGCTTGTTTATTTGTTGTTTGTATTCAAAGTCACAATTGTAGCATGGCTGGGAACCACACTAGTGGATCTTGAGGGGTGCCTAATACCTTCCTCTCGAGATAATTTCAAGCCCTTACCCATTCTCTGTTCCTTCTTTTTTTTTAGTTAAATTTCTTTTTAGTGTCCTAATGCACTTAATCATTAGGTGGCAACTCTTAAATTCAAAACCCAATTCCCAAAAGGAAAAGAGTTGTCTGCCCAAATGTCATAAACCCGATTTTACGAGAAAAAGAGGGCATCGAAATAAACTAGATAAATTAGTTAGTTAATTCAATTGAAGAATACAATAGGAATGTTAGATAGCCAATAACCCTAGATCGTTTTCATCACACTGATAATTGTAACGACCCGACCGGTCGTTCTGAGTAATTTCACTACGCTCGATTGTTTGAGGGCACGAGTAGCTCCGTATGATGTATTATGACTTACGTCAATCATTGGTTTTGGTTTTTCAGGATATTCAGAATTGATTTGGAAGAAAGATTCTCAACTTGAAGCTTTAAATTTAAAAGGTTTGACCAAGTTTTGACTTTTATTATTTGACCTCGGATTGAATTTTCGATGGTTCTGTTAACTCCGTTGCGTGATTTTGGACTTATGAGCGCATCCGGATTGTGATTTGGAGGTCCGTGGTAGAATTTGGCTTGAAATGGCGAAAATTTGAATTTTGAAAAGTTGGACCGGGAGTGGACCTTTTTGATAACGGGGTCGGATTTAAATTCCAAAATTTATGGCAGATCCGTAATGTCTAATGTGACATGTGTGAAAAATTTGGGGTCAATCGGACGTGATTTGATAGGTTTCGACATCGAATATAGATGTTGGAAGTTCTTAGTTCCATTAAGCTTGAATTGGTGTGTGATGCATAGTTTAGCGATGTTTGATGTGATTTGAGTGCTCGACGAAGTTTGTATGATGTTTTAGGACTTGATGGTACCTTTGGTTGAGGTCCCAGGGGCCTCGGGTGAATTTTGGGGGTGAGTTTTGAGCGAGTTCGACACTCTAATGTTGTTCGAGATCATGGGAGGCGCAGACCACACATTTTGAGTGCCTTAGCACTTGAAAAATCACGAACCGCGGTAGAATTCCACAGATTGCACAATTTTATCCACGGCCGCGCTCCTGAAGAATCCGCAGGTTCGTTGGTCCAACTTTGGAAGCCTATATCCTTTGATCTACAAGGAGCTTTGAGATGATTCAAAACTCAAAGTTATAGCCCTTAATGTCTAGTTTCCACAAAGTTAAAGAAATCATCATTTGGACCTCTGTAAAGAAATTTATGGCCAAAATACTAAGGTCTGTCAGTGCAGATATGAAAAGTGCGGTCGTGCCACTTTTTCGCGACCGCAGGGGCTTGGATTTTCGCGGCCACACCTGGATTTTTGTGGACCGCGTACTTAAGACCAGAGGGTGCACTATATATACGGGATTTAGGGTATTGTTTCACATTTTGGACCTAGGGATCTCGGTTTGTGGAGATTTTTTGAGGGTTTTTCAAGAAGTTCATCGGGGTAAGTGATTCTAACTCGAATTTGGTTAATATACATGAATATATCACTGATTTCATCATTCTGTTAGATTGCTGAACAAACACACCCAACTTATAGCATTTCTAGGTTATGCAAACCTGTCTGGGATAAACATTATTTTCTTTGGGTGATGGTAAGCTATATAGTCATTCAACGGTAGAAGCTCTTAACAATACTCTCCTCACTGAAAGTGTTCCAGTATCCAGACTTGTAGTAACAAATTACAATATGTAAGCACGTGATTTTTGCCCTATATGAGAATTACTCCCAAAAATCCAAAATAAAATAGTTGTGTATTGCTTGCAATTTTTTTTATTTTTGCGAATTTTGTGCTATTTTTTCTTATTGTTTGCATTTGTTTGTGCATTTGTTAAATTAATAAAAATACAAAAAATATGCACTTTGGAATTTTAATTTTTACATTTAGGATTAATTAAGTAAGTTGTTTTACAAAAATGAAAAAATTACAAAAATAATGTTATTTTGCATTTTTAGCATTTAATGTCCAAATTGTGTGATTTTATTTTAATTGATGTTTAAATTTGTGTGATTATTATTATTATGAGTTGATTAGTGTTTTAAGTTAATTTTGATTTTATTAATTTAATTTAGGATCTTTAAGTTTAATTTTGGAGCAAATAATCGAAAAGAGAGCAAAAAAATATGAAAGAAAAATCGGATTGGACCATCTTTCAAATTAAACAAACTAGGCCCAAGTGTCTCACAAACCAAACCCAAAACCCACCGGGTCAACCCGACCCGGTCTTCCCCATAACACAAATAACCCATCTCTTCATTTCATTTTTTCATTTTCTAAACCCTAACCTAAAACACCCGCCTCCCCCATCTTCATCTTCTTCTTCCTCAACAAAACCTAACAACAAACCCTAAAACCACCATCACCACCCCTGTCCATCATCCAGCAGCCACCACCCCTTCCCCGTTGTCCAAACGAAACCCACCAGCTGCTTCGTCGTCTTCTTGCTCGCGACGTCGAGCAGCCATGCCAAACGACCAGCTCCATTGTGTCGTTCAACCACCCAAACGACCCTCAACAGCCATGAACGATCAGCCATTTCTGCCAGCCACGTCCAAACGAGCCTACCATCTCCATCGTCATCTCCCTCACCCCACCGTCCAGCAGCAGTCCGCTGACCAACCTATCCAGTAGAGACGCCACTAGCCCCAACCAGTCTGCCTCCTATTTCCATCGCTAACCATCGTCCAAACGCTCGCCTTCTTCGTTCCAGCAGCCTTACACGCACACACCTAGCCACACCTCTCATTTTTACCTTCCGGTCGGTTTCATTGCTTTCGTTTGAGGTTTTCCGATTGAAGTTTCCAGTTCCGGTATTGTCGTTTTTATTTAGTTGTTGTAACTGCCATAAATAATATTATTTGGAAAGCTAATTTCAGGTTACTTATAATCTCTTTTACTTCACTTTAGATCTAAATATTATTTGAGCTAGTGTTTGGGGTTGTATTGCTTTTGTGTTTGTCTGCAATTTGCTTGGTTTCGTAGTTATTGGTAAAGCATGAATTGGCTATGGGGTTTGTATGATTCCTTGATGGTATTCTCTGATTTTCAAATATGAGCATATGAATGAGATTATGGTTGTTTGTGATTCTAAAAATCTAGTACTTTGGCCTGAAAATGAACCGTTATTCTATTTTTCATTGATTTGCAACAATGGGTTCTTTTCTTTGTGTTTCATCATTTCTTACATATAAAGTCAGTTGTTTTCGTTTACAATGTTTACAGTGTTCATTTGTTTTTTTTATGTTTAATCTAGCAGTGTGTTAGTTTAGTCATTGATTTCTTCATCTTGGTTTGGTTTTAATTTGAAGTTCAACTGATGATGAGTTTAGTGATTTAAATCTACTGGTTATGTTCTGTTAATTCTGATATGAATCTAACTTTGTTGAAGTGATTCCTAAATGTTGTTGATTAGGAGTTTGTTTAATGAGATTAATTGTTGAATTTGATTAGGAATTTGGTTATAGCTGTAGTGAAGGCTAACATTGTCTCTAGTCCTCGAACGAGGCTAAGCATTGCCTCCATTATTGCATAAGGATAAACATTGCCTCTCTTTGCATGAGACTAAACAGTCTCCCCTACACTGCATAAGGCTAAGAACTATCCCCTTTCTTCGCAGAGGGCTAAGCACCGCCCTCATCTCATACAAGACTAAGCCTTGTCTTGTCTCGTCCTCGCATATAACTAAACATCACATATTTCCTCTATCAAACGATCATATATTTGCATCTCATGGGCAGAAACATCGCCACATTTTCTGAAGGCATCAGTTCGAAGGCACCATCTTCATAGCCTGAAGACACCATTCCATGGTCTGAGGATCTCTCGAAACTGCACATCATTATTCAAAGACGTCATAGTCCAGAGACACCATCCTCATGTCCCGAGGACACCATTTCATGACCTGCGATCCCTTATCATACGCTCCATGTCCAAGGATGTCATGGTTTAAGGACATCATCCTCATCGTCCGAAGACAACCTTCATGGTCCAAAGGGTATTTGCATCATGTTTAAATTTTCCCAATAACCTATATATATTCGCATGCACTGTGTTTCAAGATTTGCAGGTAACTCGGGAGGTAACCTTTCTATAAACAAGAGCAATCTTCGCTCTGGTTTCCATTCACATCCTTTGACTACCTTTAAACATAACCGACGACCAGTAATTGACTACATTTTACTCCATAACCGATCAAATATCTGCCTTGAGATACACCTGTAACATCCAAACTCGCATTCATGACTCCACCTAAATTTATCCGTTACTTACAATAATATCCTACCCAAAAGAGTCTTTTCAAAATATACGACTACTCTTATAACAACTCCATCGGTTTCGTTCGCCGTTGGATCCAGAACTACACACGGCCTAATCCCGTAATACCAGGGATATGTAGGCAACTCAAGAACTAGGGTTCGGGCTCTACCTTTTCAAATCACATCATTCCCCATTCAATTTGAACAAAATTGGTCATCATTTTCTTTACCCGACAACTCTTTCATCATTCCCGAATAAAGAGGAGCAGTTGTTGATATCCAATTTTACCCTCATATCTTTAAAAATACGTATATACTCTTTCAAAATATTATTTTGCATCATTATTTAATTTACAAGATTTATACAAGCATTTTATATAATTTTCCATAATTGTTAGAGCTTTAAAATGAATTTTCCTACATTTAAATTACTTGAATATTTATTAATTATCCCTTAAATTATTTTATGATGACTTAATCATCCAAAATTGTTATTTGCATCAACATATATATTTCATAATATTTTTACTTTATTTATATAATTATATTTGTATCTTTAAGCTATTTACATAATTTTATAATAATAGCATATATTCTATACATAATTACATTATTTGCACCAAAATAGCATTTCATATTCTTATAATATTAAGTCATTATTTTAAATTATTTTACTACATAGTTAATATATCTATTATTTATAAATTACTTTTTATAAATTATTTTAAATATTTTTTGTGTTTTATATTGTATAGCCCAATATAGGGCTAATTTCGAGCCAAAACCGGGCCCAAAACAGTTGGCCCATCCCCATTAAACCCTTTAGCAGCCCAAACCAAACAACCCCTTCATTTAACCCGGTCATGACCCATTTTAAACAACCCACCCCATTCTTTCTACTATCTCAGTCGTTGATCTCAGGGATCAACAACTCACAGACCCTCTCTCACTTTTAATTAACCCAACCTAAACCGTAATCTTCGTTCCCTACCTAACAGCCTCCCCAAACCCTTTCGAATGTTCTCTCGTCTCTAAAAGAAACCCTAGGGGCTGCCTCTAATTCTCTCCGATTCCAACCTAAACATGGAGTCAATCCATGATTTACTTACCTATTTTGAGGTACTGCGATGGTATATACACACTTGTGGTGTTACTTAAAGTTCTTACCTTATTTTTTGCAAGAACGATCTTCTGAGATTTGGCTTGGTCGACTCTGATTTTGTGGGTATTTGGACGATATCTCGTTTATATACATCACACAAGGAAGGATCCTTGATTCTTTTTCCGATTCTCATACGTCTGGACCCAACTAGGGTTTGAGAATTTCCTTTTATGTTACTAATTTTGATTGAATGTGATATATTCTTTCCTTTCTTATGTTTGACTGATAATTTTTCATGTTTATCTGCTTAGTTTGAATACTATATAAACCCCTCCCCAATTTTCCCTTTGTACCTACCACATCACTACCGTTATTACAACTGCGATTACTCTCACTATTCTACTCATTCACTAACACTCAAGTATTTTCTGAAACTATTGAATTCTTGGTTGGTTGAAAGCCAAGGCTATAATACTACGAAACAACCTCCTTCAGTGGATGTCACGACCCTAGTTCACCAATCGTGAACACGTCATGACGGCACCTAGTCTCCGCGACTAGGTAAGCCTAACATAAATTGCGGAAGTAACAACATTTACAAAATTTTAATCAAAAGCTAAATAACATGAGTAATGTATACAGTTGCCGCTTGGCACATACACTTCAACACTTTAAAATTCTGAAACTATCCCAAAGACCCGGAAACCCACGGGCAACACAGGCTAAGAGTAATATATAACACTGCTCTAATCATCCGGAAAGTCTATAACAAGGAAGAATGGAATAACATCTAACTAACTAAAGGGGTAGTGTGAGAGGGAGACTCTCCGGTCTACGGACGCGGCAGATATATCTCAAGTCTCCTAAATGCTCCCTGAAGCTACTGATAATGCGCCTGCGTAGAGGTACATGGATCTGCACATAAAAAAACATGCGCAGAAGAGGCGTGAGTACACCACAGCGGTACTCAGTAAGTGCCAAGCCTAACCTCGGTTGGGTAGTGACGAGGAAAGGTCAGGGCCTTACTGAGGCAGAAATAATACAGCAGCAAAAATATTAACAGTGTAGAAATCTGACGAAAACTAATGAACGTAGCAGTGCAATAAGGCAGATCAATGAAATAATAATACTACAAAGACAGAACATAAGCACAGAGTAAATACAACTAAATTGCAAGAATGCCAACGAGGGTCTCCCAGGATACCGTCCTGTAGCCCTTTCCTCAACTGTCCAATGGATCTCCCGGGATACCGTTTCGTAATCCAACTCTCATATCAATATCAAGGATCTTCCGGGGATACCGTCCCGTAGTCCAATCATCAGCGTGTAGGGGAATCTCTCGGGATACCGTCCCATAGTCCTAAAATAAAAGTGCAGGGGGATCTCCCGGGATACCGTGCCGTAGTCCCAAAATAAAAGTGCAGGGGGATCTCTCGGGATATCGTCCTGTAGTCCCAAAATAAAAGTGCAGGGGGATCTCCCGGTATACCGTCCTGTAGTCCCAAAATAAAAGTGCAGGGGGATCTCCCGGGAATCAAACCCGTAGTCCCAAAGTAAAAGTGCAGGGGGATCTCCCGGGAATCAAACCCGTAGTCCCAAAGTAAAAGTGCAGGGGGATCTCCCTGGAATCAAACTCGTAGTCCCAAAGTAAAAGTGCAGGGGGATCTCCCGGGAATCAAATCCGTAGTCCCAAAGTAAACAAACAAGGGGGGAGCTCTCGAAATTTCCACATCTGTAGTCCCAATGTAAATGCGCAACCAAAATCAGAGGAATATTCAGAAGTGAAGTACATCAATACAACAACAACT
>MU729556.1:59027-69914 GCA_026770625.1 Nicotiana glauca
TTTTTTAGCATTTTACTCACCGCGATCGCATCCAATTCCCCGCGATCGCGTAGAGCACTGCTGTAGCCAAAAACCAGCAGCTAAAAATAGCTAAGAAATGATCCGGAACCACCCCGAAACTCATCCGAGGTCCCCTGGGACCTCAATCCACCATGCCAACCAATCCTAAAACATTATTCAAACTTGTTCCAATTATCAAAACACCTCGACTAACACTAAAATCATCGAATTACATCAAATTCAAGCCTAAGTTCTTTTAAAACTTCAAAAACACGCATTCGATTAAAAACCCGACCAAACCACGTCCAAATAACCTGAAATTTTGCACGCACGTTCCAAATAACATGACAGTGCTTTAGCAACTTCTGAAATCCCGTTCCGACCCTCGGATCAAAATTTCACCTGTCAACCGGAAATTGCCAAAATACTAACTTTCGGCATTTCTAGCCTAAATGATTTACGGGCTTCCAAAATATATTCCGAACACGCTCCCAACCTCGAAATCACCTGACGGAGCTAACGGAACCATCGGATTTCCATTTCGAGGTCGTCTTCACATTGTTCCGATTACGGACCATTTTTCAACACTTAAGCTCTCATTTAGGGACTAAGTGTCCCACAACACTCTGAATCCAAACACCGAACGTCCCCACAAACCAAAATAGCATAAATGAACTTAGAGGAAGCAGTTAATAGGGGTTCGGGGCATAAATTCTGAAAAAGACCGGCCGGGTCATTACAGTGGAAGCACTGCTCGGAGTCCTTCTCGAGGCTCTTGTGAACTCTGAAGTACTGGGGGTTTTGAGGTTTTCGCTGTCTTCCTTCAATTGCTACTGTTGAATCTGCTGATATTCTAAATTACTCACTCTTTTGCTCGTTTATCTTTGCAATTGGTTAGTGTTCTTTACCTTTAAAACTCAAATTACTTCCCTCCTATATGATAATTGTGTGTACCACTATTGTTTGACTCAGTTTCCCTATTGTTTATGAGATTTCTAATGTTGTATGATTATCATATGTTCTACTGACTATTAGTCTCGATGATGTTACTTTAATAATCCTGTGTTACCTAAGTCCAAAACTTCTACATGGGTAGCTTATTCTTTTCTAGGTGAATAAAGTGCTGGCCCTCTTACATGTTACTTGAACTTCTGTGATCCTTCTACTGTACTACCTTTGTTTCCAATCATGCTTGCCTTAATGTATTTCTGTGGTTTTAATGCCCTAATTCTATTTAGGTTCTATCCTTGGATTATGAGTAGTTAACTAAGGTAATTCCTGCTCTTTGCATGTTTGTCTGGCTTTAAACCTGATCAATGACTGGTGCGAGTGTATCTTCATACTCTGCTTTGGATTCTTGTGTTAAAAGTTACTATTAATTCATATTTGCCCAGAACATGTTCCAAATGTATTCTTCCCTCTTCATGCTAAGTCATTCATATATACAACTTTCAACTTGCTCACTTTCTTAAAAAGATCATGGCTATTGAATCTTGAACCTTTTAGACTGTATATTTCTATGCTACTTGCAAGCTTCAACACTGTACTATAGTTGCAAGTCTTACTACTATTTTGGTTGCCACAACAATGTTCTATAGGCCATGCTCGCTAGTGCTAGTTTGCATAGTTTCATGCTTGTTGTTATCCATGGTATGTATAATGGAACTTGATATAGACTTGCATTTAGATACCTTCCTGCTAATTAGCTATTGTGTAGAGTTTTCAATATTGTTGATCTTTAGTTTCTTAATAGATTTCCTTATAAATTCTTTTTGCTTGTCACAAACTAACTTACAAGTCTTAGTTATGTTTGCCCTACATGCTTATATTAATATTTTCTTGTGAAGTTTACTGTTGGTCCTAATCTCTCGAGTATTTCATTGATACTTATTAACCTTCTGGAAGTTAAGTCATGACCCTGCTTTCTTTGAACTCTCATGCTTAACTTCTATGTTTGTGAATTCTTATAATCAAATCATATGTATCCAAGAAACATGTTATCTTGAACGTGTTTTCTAATCTTGAAAATCATTGTTTATATCCAATCTATATGTTCTGCATACTCTCTACACCTTATGTGTGCTTATGTGATGTTCAAGTGTGTCTCTTACCCCTGGGACGTGTAGAATTCTTGCTTTTGTTAGTTGTGGTATTAGGGTCCAAATAAGCATATGCTCCACCTTAGAATTTGAGCTATCTTAATTGATTTTGGGTTTATATGAGTTTCCATTCATTGCTTAATTATCTATAATTAGTAATGGATGGGCAAGAGAATTGTTTTATTGTTGGGCCTGGACTGCTGAACTGGTTCTTGGTACTGTGGTTTTGAGCACGCTATCTGCGCCTGAAAAATGGGCCTGTCCAAAATTTTAAGCCATTTGAAGGCCCAGATGCATGACTGAGTTATTTTACATTTATGATTAGGCAGGCGTTTATTCCATTTTGGGATGTAATAATTTGTCTAACAAATGATGGGGAGATTATTGAAAAGGGATGGGGTATTATAATATTTGCATGAAAGCGTAAAAACATGCTTATAGGGTCTCTGTGTTATATTTTCTATTTAAGCATACCGTGTTTGTTATTCCGTTTGGTATGTTGCACACTAATAAAAATCATGCTTATAGGAATCACGCACACACTTCACTTAACTCGTCAAAACATGCTACTTGTTCCCATGTATACTATCCAACGCTTTTAGATGATATGCTTATAGGATACAATAATACAATACTTGTGCTAATTATCAGGTTTAATAATTGATCAGCTGCTTCATGTTACTGTTACACTGCCCCACCTAGATTACATATCTATAGGAATAAAGTGTTATAAAATCAAACCTAATCGTCAGTTGTTAGAAATCCTATCTATAGGATATTGTTACACATATAAGAACTATTTATGAGATCAACATTGTTAGTACTAGACTCTCAAAGTTGTCTCAGTGCCTAATTATGTAACTGTTAGAAACCATGCCAATAGGACATTAACATCTGCCTAAGGTGCACGCTTATAAAATCACATTAGTAATCTGCTAACTCGTATTGCTTTATTGCCTCACCGATAATTAAAAGTTATGCCTATAGGACTTGCAATGTTTTGACCTGCCTATACGCTGCTTATATAATACTGGAAATATAATCCATGTAGAAATCATGCCTATAGGACTTAACGACTCAAATATGCCCGAAATTCCCTACTATGTAGCCTGGAACTTGTTTGCATTCTTTGTTGTTACGTATGGAGGCTAACATGAGCCACTCTTTGATATTATGTGCAGTCCTATTTGTTTTGAATGTGCGATTAATTTTATCATTTTTGAGCTACCTAATTTTATCATTTCATCAAGAGGGATTGCTATGACGGTAAGCAACCCCCACTTCCAACAAAGAGGTTGTGAGTTCGAGTCTCCCCAAGAGCAAGGTGGAAAGTTCTTGGAGGGAAGGATGTCGGGTGTCTATTTGGAAACAGCCTCTCTACCCAGGGTAGGGGTAAGGTCTACGTACACACTACCCTCCCCAGACCCCACTAAGTGGGATTATACTGGGTTGTTATTGTTGTTGTTGTTGTAAGTTGAGTTTAGAACTACCTAATAGTAGGTCCAAAGCCTCCTGGACCATAAGCATGGGACAGGTAGTGCAGGCATAGGATACAGTCTAGAATTGAATTAGAGTGCCTTTAATTAACAACTTTAAAATATCAATTAGGTTGCAGGAGATGATAGTATGTGTCCGCTGAATAATATGAGCAATCCCCTGCCTCGGGAGTTGTAAAGTATTATTTATGTTGCACGGAGTGATCCTTTAGGCTAAAAAACTTAGGAACCCCCCCCCCCCCAATGTATTTGTTATTTCTCTTTGAGGTAGTTTGAGTTCTTACTCGATCTTTGGTGATACACACTAGTTAAAATAGAGTTATTTACAAATAGGTATCCTAATGCACCTTAAAAATTGTTAGGTGACGGCTCTTCTCTTTCAATACTCCTTTAAAAGTGTTGCCACACGTCGAAACACACTTTTGCGAGAAAACAAGGCGTGACAACATCTGCCTTTTCTTCCTCTTCGCGAACGCGACCCCCCTCACGCTTTCGCGATGCATCACCTACTCAGTCTTTTGCGAATGCGGCTTCCCCTTCGTGAACGCAAAGAACAATTATTAACCTACCTACATCTACCTTTTGCGAACGCGGGACTCCCATCGTGAACGCGGAGAAGGAAACCAGAACTGGACACCAAAAATTCTTCAGCAGTCCTCCAAATCCAAAAATTGATACGTTAACCATCTGAAACTGAACCGAGGCCTTTGGGACCTAAACCAAATATACCAACAAGTCCAAAACATAATAAGAACTTAGTCAAGCCCTAAAATCACATCAAAGGTTACTAGAACCGCAAATCGCGCATAGATTCAAGCCTAATGAACTCTTGAACTTGTAACTTCTACGTTCAATGCCGAAACCTATCAAATCACGCCTGATTGACCCCAAATTTTGCACACAAGTAAAAAATGATACCACAGACCTACTCCAACTCTCAGAACCCCAACGCAAGCCCGGTAACCATAAAGTTCACTCTCGGTCAAACTTCCAAATTTCCAACTTTCTCCAATTCAAGCCTAATTCCACTACGAACCTCCAAATCATAATCTGAACATGCTCTTAAGTCCAAAATCATAATGGAACCATCGAAACTCCAATCCAAAGTCATTTTCATATAACTCAATATCCGATCAGACTTTCCAACTTAAGCTTCTAACCTTGAAACTAAGCATCTCAATTCACTTTGAAGTCCCTCCGGCTCCGAAAAAACTACCCCGGAAAGTCACACAATAACTGTAAAGCACGAAATGAGCAGAAAATAAGAGAACGAAGCTACAACTCTCGAAATGACCGGTTGTGCCGTTACAATACATTCCATAGTCCATGTACCACCCAATACTAATATTTGGTTATTTTCTATTATATATGCAAAACATGATTTAAGTGCACTTAACATTCTTTGGGACAACATGCAAGCAATACATGATATTATACAACTACCTTGGTTAGTAGGGGTGATTTTAATGGAACAAATCCTCTTTTGGTAACATTTTTAAAGAGAAAAAAAGAATCTTACAAAAGGCATACAAATGTCTCCTAGGTACCCTACAAGCACCTTTTTATACTATTTAGAAATTGAATTTATAAACAAATACAACGAAATACTACGCCTCGAAGAGGATTTTTGAAAATTAAAATCACATATTAATTGGCTACAAAATGGGAATGCAAACACTAAATTCTTCCACTTAACAACTATCCAAAGAAGAAGACATAACAGCATTACTTCCCTAAAGGATTCAGGGGTAACTGTATTTTTGACCAATCCAAAATAAATGAAATGGTTGAATCTTATTATCAAAATCTATTTAGAACTAGTCACACTTACTCATCCAATTCTTATTCATTAGCATATTACAATCTCCTAACTCCAAATGATCATCAATCGCTAAATAGACCACTAACTACAAGTGAAATTCACTCGGCATTAAATTTACTTAAACCTTTAAAGGCAGCAGGACCTGATGGCTTACGTCCCTATTTCTACCAAAAGTATTGGATGTATATTGCATCTTCAATCACTTCCTTTTGCCAAGTCTTCAACACCAAATACATTCCTCCAATAGTAAATAAAACTTTTTTATGTCTCATCCAAAAAATTACGCATCCATCTTCAATTACACAATATCGACCAATTAGCCTTTGTAATACTCTATATAAACTTATCACAAAAATTATAGTTAATAGAATCAAGCCTCTATTACGTAAGATTATTAGTCCTGAACAATCAGCTTTCCTCAAACAACGTCGTGCCTCAAATAACATAATTATAGTGTAGGAAATTCTTCATTATTTCATTCATAAAAAAGGCAAAGAGGCAAACTTTCTTTTAAACTAGATCTAGAAGAAGCCTTTGATCAAATGGAATGGTCGTTCATTAAAGATACATCACATTTCTTTAACTTCCCAACCCCTTTTTATCCCTCTAATTATGTCATGGATCACTACCACATCCATATCTATTCTATTAAACGGACACCCCACAGAATACTTCACACCTACAAAGGGACTGCGTCAAAGTGATCCACTTTCCCCATACATAATTATTTTATGCATGGAGCGATTATCCCGCCAAATTCACACAGCAGTTGATTATAAAAAATGATTGCCCGTACAACTCTCACGTCGAGCACCGTCTATCTCACACTTACTCTTTGCTGATGATATCAATCTGACCTAACGTCTCACAACTCAAAGTATTCATACAAATATTCTTAACACTTTTACATACCACTTAGGGCAAAAATTAAATTATGTAAAGTCAAAAATTTCTTCTCCAAAAATACCACTCCTCATGATAAGTAAACCGTCCTTACTTCATTTAGTATGAGAGAAGCAGTCAAATTTGGAAAATATTTAGATTTTCCTTTATTCACACAAAGACCATTCAAAGGCGATTACAATTTATTCTTGATAACTTTAAAGCAAGGCTCGCGGGATGGAAAATAAATATGTTGAGTATGGCAGGAAGAGATACTTTAATTAAGTACATATTAAACGCACTTCCAACTTATGTTATGCAAATTGTCAACTTGTCACACAATATCATACAATCTATGAAAAAATACTAAAGAAATTTTTTGTGGGGCACAACTCAACACAAAAGGAAGCTACACCTCCAAAAATGGAATACCATTTAACAACCAAAGGAAAAGGGAAATTGGGTATCCATAACTTATCTATTAAAAACAGTGCTCTACTAGATGCCCTAGCTTGGAGACTATTCATATAACCAACATTCCTGTGGACTTTTATACTCATCAATAAATATTCAATGAAAACAAATGATCATCAATTTTCTAATATTCAATGGGAACTACCTACTGGCGAAATATTCCTGTGGACTTTTATACCCACAAATAAGAAATTTTCCCATCAAATGGGAACTACCTACTGGCGAAACAATAAAGCTTAATACAGATGGCTCCTATACTGACACACCTCCTTGATATAGGCTAGGAGGGGTCTTCCGAAACTCAACAAGCAACTGGATACTAGGGTTTACTCGAAGCAGGCCAAGAGGAGACCCTACTACAATGGAATTATGTGCCTTGCTACAAGGATTGCACATTGCATGGCAACATAATTTATTACCACTGGAAATCAATATCGACTCTATAGAGGTAATATTTATGTTAAACAACAATAACATGCACCACTTATCATTATTGTATGAATGCAGATACTTACTACGTCAGGCAGGGGCGGACCTACGTTGATGGTTGAGGGGTCACGGGAACCCGTTAATATCAGCAAAAACGCTGAATATATATCTTATATGTATCTCTGCATATAGTTGGGACCCCTTAAAAAAATTTCGTATGCCCCTAGACACAAAGAGGCAAATTGGAGGAGTGGTTTTGTAGGGTACTTTAAGTTTCGAGCTTTTGCTGAGGTTGTGGATTCAAAACCCATCTTCACCTCTTACTCCTCTCCTTATTATTTTACTTTCTTTTGAATTCAACTAGTAATTTGTACTTAATAGCAAATTGCTTCACTTTTTTCTTCTATATTTTTTTGAATTCAAATATATAATAGTCAACTTAATTTTATTCTTCTTCAAATACCTTCCTTAAATTTAAAAGCCTCAAATTGCAATATTATCGCGCTTCCGAAGTAAAAAAAAATACAAATTCTTCTTCCACAATTTTTTTCAACAATCACTTTGATAAAGTAGTGGCAATCTGTCAACTCTGATTCGGCAATGCCAACTAATTAAGTGTTTGAGGCTTTTCTTCAGTTCTTTAACTATTAGCACACCCTTAATCTTGAATTGTTTAGTAAGTTTTTTGATAATTTTTTAAGTTTGAACACCCTTTTGATCACAGAACCCTTTTTTAATTGAGAAAAAGCTCAAATTTTAAAGTTTGAAACAGTCTTAAATCAAATATCTTCCCTTTCCATAGCTTATATTTTGCAAAGAAATTTCTCTTTGTTCGATATTTTCTTTTTCTTTAGAGCTTCTTTTTATTTGTACTTGGATGATAAGTCATCATAATCATTGAGTTTTCAAAGAGTTGCCCACCAAATTTTATCGGTAATAATTAGCATACAGTGGTGCATCCGTCATGCTCAAATCCTGAGTCCGCCTCTAACGTCAGGTAGGTAGCTCGTGCATCATGCATACATATAGGGAGCAGAACAGAATTGCTGATATCGTAGCAAAATATGAAGCAACTATGGCTTTCGGTGAGAACTTGCATCTACTACTCCAACCGCCGACCTTTTTTGCAAAATGAACTGAGTGCAGACAACAAGGCACTGTCTACTTAAGAAAAACAACTGCTTCGGCACAGACGACTCCTATTACTTTTTGTTTAGATGAACCATCTACTGAATGTACCATTGTGGAACCTGATAGGAATACATCAACTTAACTACATCCTCTTTTTGTAATACATGGCACACTAGGGCCCACGCTCTTTGTAATGTAAACTATTTTTAATATAAAGTCATTTCGTCGGTTGATAAAAAAAATTAGAGTGTGTGCAACGATAATAAAATATAAATAGTAAGTTAATGAAATCTTTTATTGAGTCATGCAATGGCAGGAAGCATCGCATGCATGTACTAATTACTGTCTCTGGGGTTGATCCGCCGCTGAATGCAATAATTCGCAAGGAAGAGTTGCATTGACAAGTTTAAGTTAATATCCAAGCTGCAATTCTTCATGTCCTCATTGCATAAATTCCATTAGAGAACTCACTTTTTTCACCTTTTTTTGTGAAGTAGTCGGGATTCATTTTGCTGAATTCACTGACAACTCAAGTTCGTGTAGACGTGTACATTTTATTATAGTAAAAAATCCGCATTTACTTCCTTTTCTTCAATTGAAATACATATGTAAGCATAAATTTTAATTCATATCAGGATCTTGAACATGATAATCTTACATATAATCGTCATAGAAACATACCTAAAGCGAAATCCATTATCTTGAAGCGGAAGTGTTAATTGAAATTGATTTCTCGCCCCTTGCCCTAGCTTTCGTTAACGCCGACGTTAGAGCTGGAAGAGAGGAAAAGAATACGGTAACCCTAATAGGTGGGGAGAGGACCAATTTATAAAGGTTCTTATTTAATTCGGTGCGTCCATCAAGTAACCGATCGGACGGATGAGCTTTACTCATTAATTAAATATTAATTATGGACCTAATCTTATTGGGCTACATATAACGTAGGAAATAACTTGCATTCTCCCACTTGGCTCAATAATCACATAATATTAATATTTAATATAGGAACATTAGTTGCGCATAAATAAATCTCTTCTATAATGTCCATCATAAATACCATAATACGATAAACTAGTAATTGTGAGTTATGGCGGTTATACATAATTTGTCTATATACTCTCTTCTATATACTTTTGATATCGGGGTCAGAATCTAATTCCGAAAGTTGGAGTAGGTCCGTAATGTCAAATATGATTTGTGTGCAAAATTTGAGGTCAATCGGACGTGATTTGATAGGTTTAAACATCGGAAATAGAAATTGGAAAGTTCAAAGTTCATAAAGTTTAGATTGGAGGTCGATTGATGATTTTAGGGTTGCTTGATGTGATTTGAGGCCTCGAGCAGGTCCGTAATGTATTTTGGGATTGGTTGGTATGATTGGTTGGGGTCCCGGGGGCCTCGGATGGATTCCGGGTGGTTAACGGATCGAACTTGGAACTTAAGAAGAACTAAAGCATTTGGTATCAGGTATTTCCGCTTCTGCGGAAATTGGACCGCAGAAGCGGCCCCGCAGAAGCGAGGAGGAAGCCGCAGAAGCGGTCGAGTCTGAGGGCAGCCAGGACCGCAGAAGTAGCCCTTGATCCGCTGAGGCGGAACCGCAGAAGTGGTTGGCTGACTGCAGAAGTGAAAATGGGCTAGAGCCCAAGGACCGCGGAAGTGGGATTATTTCCGCAGAAGCGAAAATCCCTGGGGGCAGAAAGTTAATTTAAAGTCGGGGATTGGCCATTTCTCTTATATTTCTCATGACTTGGGGAGATTATGGAGAGCTTCAAGGAGGGGATTTTCGTCGTCAATGTCAAGGTAAGTTATCCCCATCACTTTTGTGTTAAATATATCAATTATGTATGGATTTAAGTATGAAGATTAGTATAAATTTGGGGTTTTGGTTGAAAACCTAGGAAATTAGAAATCGTGGATTTGATAACGATTTTGAGTATGGAATTAAGAGAAAATTATATATTCAAATTCCTAAGGTTATGGGTAAACTTTATCTTCGAAAAGTTTCGGATTCCGGGCATGTGGGCCCGAGGTCATTTTGGTCATTTCACTAAGCGGAGGATGGAAATTGTATAATTTGAATTTTTAACAAGTATTTGAGCATGTTCGCATTAATTTGTCGTTAATTGGCTAGTTTTGGTGCATTATGCGTGGGTTCAAGCCTTCGGAAGAATGTAGAATGCCGGTTATGAGTCTTCGGAGCGAGGTGAGTCTCCTTTCTAATCTTGTGAGGGGGAATTTACCCCATATGTGAGTTAAATTGGTTATGTGCTCCTATTTGTGGGGGCTACGTACGCACGAGGTGACGAGAGTCTGTGCGTAGCTACTATTATGCTATTATTCGGGTAGTCTAGGACCCAAAAAGCATGTTATGCTTGGATTACTGTGAACTCTTTGATAGTTTGAATTGTTTAAATCACCTTGAATTGGTAAAGGAATTTAAAAAGAGATTTAATATTAAATTTTCCCTGAAATGTTAAAAAGAGAAATTTGTCTATTTGGTTGATTATCCCCGATAAGCTCTTAATTTCCTACTTGAGCATGTATTTTATGTGTG
>MU729558.1:0-42074 GCA_026770625.1 Nicotiana glauca
AGGGCTGTGATTGAAACTACTGGTGCGACGTCGTTTCTTTTAAGATGGGGCAGATCGGATGGAATAATTTTGGGCTTGGGTATTTATTTTATTTTGGATTTTGGGGGTAATCGGCCCAAATTAATTTTTCCTCCTTGTTCTTTTATATTTTTCTTATATTTCCTTCACATTTTTGTATTGTATTTTCACTTTGTATTTTGTATTTTTTTTATTTTTCTTTTCCAATTTTATATATTTTTTGTGATTTTATTAAATTGTAAAATTAAACCAAAACTAATTAAATTCTAAAAATTTATTTAATAGCTATTTTATAGTAATTTTCGATTAAAATACTAAAAATGCTATTTTTGATTTTTTCTTAAATTGTTTCGAAATGAATTAATACTAAAATTATAAAATTAAAAATCCTAATGTATATGCATATTTTTTGTATTTTTAATATGAATTATTATGTAACTAATTAACACAAAAATGCAACAAATTTCAACAAAATTGTAAAAATAATGAAAAATCACTTTGTTTGGATTTTAGGAATAATTTGCTTAGGGCAAAAATCACGTGCTCACAACTGCAATAAAAGGAAACGATCTATCGAAAGAACAGGTGCCATCAGTGCTGCTGAAAAAGTTCGGTGAAACTCTGACGGGGGAGCTTTAACATGGTATTCCCAACTACCAGCACGAACGTTATCGACATTCGAAGAAATGGCAGATAAGTTCGTTACCGCTCATGTAGGAGCGAAAAAGGCAGAGGCCAGGATAAACGATATCTTCGCCGTCAGGCAGACGACAGGTGAGGGACTTCGGGATTTCCTAGCCCGATTCAACAAGGTAAGGATGAGCCGAACAAACGTGTCAGAAGGGATGTCGGTAGTAGCTTTCCAAAATGGATTAAAAGAAACGGATCGAAAACAACCAAAAAGCTGCTAAGTAAACTCATGAAATATCCCCCCACCATGTGGGAAGAGATCCATAACGCCTATTGTGCTCAAGTAAGGGCATACGAGGGATGACCTGAACGACCCGATCCAGCGGCTAACATCAGTTCAAATCGAAACGAGGAGAGATCGCCAAAACGACGGTCGAGGGGACCAACCACTCCGTTTCAATTGAGAAAGGCACCAGCCCTATATCCGCACATCCAATCCAGCTCCTCCACGACATGTAGATACCGCACATCGACACACCGTACCACCCTGCAACGAAAGAGGTATGCCTTTACTATTATCTTCTCATAAGTTTTGTGTTCTCCTTCAGGACACAAGACCGAGAACTGCATAGGTTTACGATGGGAAGTGGTGAGAATGTTAAACCAGGGACACTTGAAAAAACTACTGAGCGACTGAGGACGGGCCAACTTTGCTCATAGACGTATTCAACCTCAAGGACCTCCAAAACCACCATCACCAGCTCGAACCATACAAATGATCATTGGCGACGGTGAAGACACGATAATCAACCATGTGAAATTCACCTCCACACACAAACTCAAGCGGACGGTCGCCCACTAACGGTATGATGACCTCGAAGATTGTATCATCTTCGATAAGTTAGATACCAACGATTTGTCTTTCCCTCACTATGATGCTTTAGTTATAACTTTACGCATCGCGGATACCGACGTCAAAATAATAATGCTGAATAACGGAAGCGACGCGTGTATTATTCACCCACGAGTTCTCATACAGATGAGGCTCGAGGATAAAATAATACCACATTGCATAACACTAACCGATTTTAACAATGCAGTGGAACGAACTTCTGGAGAAATAATGCTACCCATTCTAGCAGGGGGAGTCACCCTAGATACGACATTCCATGTCATGGACCTGGAAACAGCTTATAATGCTATCATAGGGCATCCATGGATACACGCCATGCGAGCCGTTCCATCAAGTTTCTATCAAGTAATCAAATTTTTGAATTTGTAGGGGATATTCAGCATCCGAGGCGAGCAATGCACTGCCCAAGAATGCTATCAGATCGCCCAAGATTGCACACACACCAAACAACTAAAAGGGTCAAGTGCAAAAGCATAGCAATCAGACATATCAGGAATCAAATCCGATACGCAGATAGAGGCCATCAAAGAACCGGATGTCGTGGAGGCCTGCAAGGCAACTATTGAAGACCTCGACCCTATTCAATTGGACAACACTGATAGCGCAAAAAAGGCATATATCGGACAGAACCTCTCAGAACCAGGTAAATATCGTGAGTTCTTAATCAACAATGCCAACTTGTTTGCCTTTTCCCATTCATATATGCCAGGAATCCCAAGGGATATCTCCATACACAGGGTGAATGTCGATCCTTTTTTCCCGCCGGTATGGCAAATGAGAAGAAAATTCAACGCCATCATCAATGAGGCGGTCAACGAAGAGGTTGATAAATTACTCACTAACGCTTCCATCCGAGAGTTGAAATATCTCCAATGGGTCGCCAATGTGGTCATGGTAAAAAAGAACGGGAAATGGCAGATGTGTGTCGACTTCACCAATTTGAATAAAGCATGCCCAAAAGATTCCTTTCCGTTACCACACATTGACCGTCTTATCAATGCAACAGCAGGACACAAACTATTAAGCTTCTTAGATGCTTACGCAGGTTACAATCAAATCCTAATGGATGAAGAAGATCAAGAAAATACCACTTTCATCACCTACCAAGGAACGTACTGCCATAAGGTAATGCCGTTCGGACTCAAGAACGCAGGGGCGACATATCAAAGGTTGGTCACCAAGATATACAAAGAACAAATCTGTAAGACCATGGAAGTTTACATCGACGACATGGTAGTTAAGTCGAAAAAGAAAGAGGATCACATTGGCCACCTGAAGGAAGCCTTCTAGATATTGAGACGGTACGGGATGAAACTGAATCCTGAAAAATGTGCCTATGGCGTTACCTCAGGAAAGTTCCTTGGTTCTCTGGTGTCACAGAGGGGTATCGAGGTCAACCCGGATCAGATCAGTGCCATCGAAGGAATACCGAAGATGTTAACCAGCAAGAAGCAAGTGCAGAAACTAACAAGATGAATAGCCGTCCTATCGAGGTTCATCTCACGATCATTGAACAGATGTCATAAATTCTTCAGTGTGTTGAGGAAAGACCGCAGAATACAGTTGAATGAAGAATGCATTGACGCCCTGAGAAAGCTGAAGGCGTATCTATCTTCACCACCACTAATCGTTAAGGCAAACCCAGGTGAATGCCTACTTGTGTACCTAACAGTCTCCAAAGTCGCGATAAGTGCAGTCTTGATTCGCGAAAATAAAGTTACGCAATCTTCGATTTACTATATTAGCAAAACCTTAGTTGATACCGAAACAAGGTATCCTCACCTTGAAAAACTAGCTTTGGCATTAGTCATAGCTTCACGAAAGCTTATACCATATTTTCAATGTCACCCCATAAAGGTGGAGACGTCCTTCCCCCTTAGGAGCATCCTACACAAACCCGAGTTATCGCATAGATTGGCCAAATGGTCCATAGAGTTAAGCGAGCACGACATAACATACTGACTATGAACTACCATTAAGTCGCAGGTGCTCGCCAATTTTATCGTTGATTTCAGTGCGAAAATATTGTCTGAAGTAAAGCAGGAAGCGCGCGCCTTCACATATTCCGACCTCTAGGTCCTCTACACTGATGGCACATCTAATGCATCAGGACCAGGACTAGGACTTGTCCTCGAAGTTCTTACGGGCAAAGTAATTTGCCAGTCCATACGATGCCCCGAGATGACTAACAACGAGCCCGAGTATGAAGCTGTGATTGTAGGATTGAAACTAGCCCTCAAATATGCCACTCAACAACTTGTCCTCCATTGCGATTCTCAACTCGTGGTGAACCTGGTCACCGGGACTTTCCAAATCAAAGAATAGAGATTGCAAAAGTACTAGTCAGAAATTCACAAATTGCTGCCAGATTTTGATGAATGCCGCCTCGACCAAATACCCAGGGCACAGAATATCAAAGCGGACGGCCTCACCAAACTAGCGACATCCACCAAAAATATCAACAAGGAAAATGTGGTCACCCTTCTCCATTTCGCAATAGACCAAGTTGAGGTACATTCTATAAACCTAACCTTGGACTGGCACAACCGGCTCGTAGCATATTTGCAGGATGGAATGCTTCCACAAGATAAGAAAGAAGCCAAAAAACTTCGAATATAGGCAGCCAGATACAACCTTATAAACGGTGATCTCTACAAAAGAACGTTCGGTGGCCCCCCGTCCAAGTTTCTCGGTGTCACGACCCCAGTTCACCCTCCATGAACATATCATGATGGCACCTAGTTCTTACAACTTGGTAAGCCTAACAATGCGAAAATTAATATAACTTGCGGAAACATTCAATTAAATTAAGCAAAACTAGAAGAAAACGGTATATAAGTACCACTTGGCATATACAACTCAAAAACAGAATGCGGAAGTCTACAATCTCATCCCAAAGCCCAGAAACTCACAGGAACCACATGCTAATAGAAACGTAAAACACTGCTCTAACTCCGAAATATCTAAACAACTGAAAGAAAAGATAAACTAACTACTAAAGCTGGAATAGAGTAGAGACTCATGGTCTGCAGACGCGGCAGATATACCTCGAAGTCTCCATTAGATCTTTCCACCTCGATGATAGTACGCCTGGGTGGAGGAACCTGGATCTGCACATGAAAAACATGCGGAGGAGGGGCATGATTACACCACCGCGGTACTCAGTAAGTGCCAAGCCTAACCTCGATTGGGTAATGACGAGGAAGGTCAGAGCCCTACTGAGATAAACATAATATATGATGAGATAAGGAAAAACAGTATAGATCAAGTCTATAACGAGAATCTGAACAAGATAAATAAGGGAAAGCAGTAATAGGAAGCAAAGGCAAAACAATATAAGGGATACTACTCATAACAGGAAATAATAGCCGGGGATCTCTTGGTATCCTCAAATCTTACACTAGGGATCTCTTGGTATCCCAAGGGTCTCTTGGTATCCTTTTCATATACACAAGGGATCTCTTGGTATCCTCAAATCTTACATTTCCATATGCCAGGGATCTCTTTGTATCCCGAACCTCAGTCCAGAACATAACCAGTACAGGGGGATCTCCCGGGATACCGTCCCGTAGTCCCAAATTAAAACACACAACGACAGCCCAACACGTTATGACAAAAACTAACTCAGAACAAGTAATAGAAAATCCTAGCCTAACATGCTTCACGTAATACAACCAAGACAGTTTAAGCACTTAAGCAAATAAGTCAAATAAACATGCTTCTCTAAACTAGCATAGAGTAAACTTGCAATTCAAAATAAACAGATAGGCAGGAAAACTCAATTCAAATACTTCAAGTAAAAATGGATTTCCAACAATTAGCTCAAGTACGCGCTCGTCACCTTACGTGCAAGGCATTCAATTACCAAATATCATATTCTAAGGGAAAGGTCCCACACGTAAGGTTAGACAAGCAACTTACCTCGAACCGGCTCCAAATTCAACTCGAAATCACACTTTTGCCACGAGTATCCGACTCCAAATGGCCCAAATCTATTCAATTCAATTACATATCATAAATAACATTGCAAACAACTGATTCTACTATTCAATTCAAAAGCTAAGGCGTGAAATTAGGTAAAATAACCAAAATGCCCTTCATGCCAACGTCTCGGAACCGGATAAGTTTTCACATTTTAAGAACCCTCACACTCTCACGAGTCTAACCATATAAAAGTCTACCAAATTGGAGGTCAAACACCCACTCAAAACTCAATAGTTTGGTCTAAGAAGTTTTTCCCATTTTTCATTCAAAAATCCGAAATTAAAGATGAATTCGTGATTAGATTAGTGGGTTTTAAACATAAGGTAGTAGAGAATCGTTACCCAGTAGTTTCCCTAAAAAAACCTTCAAAATTTCTCCCAAATCCGAGCTCCCAAGCTTGTGTTTTGATAAAAATGGCAAACCCTCGGTTTTGAAATGTTTATATCTGTCCAGGCTTTTAATGAATCACGAACGCGGAGGATGTCTCGCGTTCGCGAAGAAGAAAAATGAAGGCTACTCAATTTATGCTTCGCGAACGTGGAAGAGAAAATACAATGGCCCAGAATTTCCCTTCGCGAACGCGAAGGGTGGCATTGCAAAGGTACGCGAACGCGAAGAGGCGTACGCGAACGCAAAGAGTAAAAATTAGGCACAGTCTTTAGCTCCAAATTACACTATGCGAACGCGAGGAAGGAAAACTGCAAAGCTTCGCGAATGCGATATGCGAGACATGAACGCGAAGAAGAAAATTGGTCTGCAACTGCTGAAGGATTTTCTGCAATACTTACAACTCCAAAATGCTCCATTGAGCATCCGAAACACATTCGAGGCCCTCAAGACCTCAACCAAACCTACTGACATATCCCATAACACCATTCAAACTTGTACCAATCCTTAAACCACCTAAAACAACGCCGGAAACTCAAATTAAATAAGGATTTGAGCCTAAGAACTATAAATTTCATCAAAACATGCTTTCGATAAAAAACCTAACCAAAACACGTCTGAATGACCTGAAATTTTGCACATACATCCCAAATAACATGACGGAGCTATTGAAACTTTCAAAATTTCAATGCGACCCTCGGATCAAAAACTCACTATCGGATCGGAAACTTAAAAAATTCAAACTTCTGCATTTCAAGCCTTAATGAGCTACGGACTTCCAAAATACATTCCGAAAATGCTCCCAACCCCGAAATCACCTAATGGAGCTAACGAAACCATCGAATTTCCATTCCGAGGTCGTCTTTACATTGTTCCGACTACAAATCATTTTTCAACACTTAAGCTCTCATTTAGGGACCAAGTGTCCCAAAATTCTCCGAAACACAACATCGAACGTCCCGACAAACCAAAATAGCAGAATTGAACTTAGGGGAAACAGTTAATAGGGGATCGGGGCGTTAATTCTCAAGACGACCGTCCGGGTCATCACACTCGGGCCCAATCAAACAAGTCTGGTACTAGAAGAGTACATGAGCGGAATTGTGGCGCCCACAAGGGAAACCGCGCCCTCATCCGATGCCTCATCCTCACCGGATACTACTGGAGCAGAGTAAAAAATATACTCCTATGATACACCAAACGGGAGAACTCCTACACTCCGTTACCTTACCATGGCCATTCATAAAATAGGGGATGGATATTGTCGGACCGCTCCCGCCAGGATGAGGTAAGGTACGCTTCCTTTTGGTTTTACTTGATTATTTTTCTAAGTGGTGGAAGCAGGTGCGTACACCAAAATACGCGAGCAAGAGGTCATCGCGTTCATATGGAAAAACATAATATGCCGCTTCGGCATTCCTAAAGAAATCAGCTACGACAACGGACCTCACTTTGTTGGAAAGAAGATGACCGAGTTTTTTTGAAAAATGGCACATCAAGCAAATACTCTCCATACCATACCATCCCGCCGGCAATGGCCAAGCCGAATCCTCCAACAAGGTAATACTCAGTATATTGAAAAAGAAGCTCGAGGACGCCAAAGGGCTATGGCTTGAAGTATTACCAGAAGTACTATGTGCATACCGCACCACACAAAAAACCATCATAGGCGAGATGCCATATTCACTAGTCAACGAGACTGACACAGTTATACCCGTCGAAGTCGGAGAGCCTATTTTGAGATATTCCAATGAGAGCGGACCAAACAACGATGAAAATAGGCTACAAGATCTGGATGAAATCAAAGAACAGAGAGACATGACCCACATAAGAATGGTAGACCAAAAGCAACAAGTAGAAAGGTATTATAACAAGAAGGTTAAAGTGCGACCGCTCAAGGTCGGACATTACATCCTCAAGGCTAAAACAAAAGCAACAATAGACCCTAATGAAGGAAAAGGGACGGACCATACAAAATCACGGTAACAGCAAATAAATGAGCATTCCAGTTAGAAACAATGGAAGGAAAACCTACTCCAAAACAATTGGAATGTTTCCCACCTCAAATATCTCCACTTCCGAAAGAAGGCGCCACCCAAGTCGTACTCTTTTTCCCTCATCTGGGTTTTATCCCAATCGGGTTTTCTCGATGATATTTTTAATGAGGCGGCTAGGGGGATGTCTTGAGGTCCGAAGTATTGTTCATTACTCCGCCCATTGACATGGTCTTCGGACCAAAGTAATGAAGGGACTGAATATAGATGATCAAATCTCCATTGTATGTACAGAGTTGACATGTGACTCTCACAAGAATATAATAAAATATCCATTATATGTACAGAGCCAACATGTGATTTTCACAAGAATATAATCAAATATCCATTGCATGAATAAAGCCGGCATGTATCTTCCTACGAGAATATGATCAAACCTCCAATGTGAAATGGCCAAGGCCATCGATAAAAATATGGGTTTGACCTCTTTCGAACCGCGATAGGATCCTACTTCAATGAAAGTTCAAAGCAACATCCCAATGGCCAAGGCCATCGATAAAAATATGTTCGACCTCGTTCAAACTGTAACGGGATCCCACTTCGACAAAAGTTCAAAGCAACATCCCAATGGCCAAGGTCATTGATAAAATATGGGTTCGACATTGTTCGAACCGCGATGGGATCCTACTTCAACGAAAGTTTGAAGCAACATCCAAATGTCCAAGTCCATCGATAAAAATATGTGTTCGGCCTCGTTTGAACCGTAATGGCTGCTACTTCGATGAAAGCTCGAAGCAACATCCCAATGGCAAAGGCCATCGATAAAAATATGGGTTCGACCTTGTTCGAAATGCGAAGGGATCCTACTTCGATAAAAGTTTGAAGCAACATCCAAATGGCCAAGGCCATCGACAAAAATATGGGTTCGACCTCGTTCGAACCGCGATGGGATCCTACTTCGACGAAAGTTTGAAGCAACATCCCAATAGCCAAGGCCATCGAAAAAAATATAGGGTTGACCTCATTTGAACTGTGATAGGATCCTACTTTTCGATGAAAGTTTGAAGCAACATCCCAATGGCCAAGGCCATAGACAAAAATTTGGGTTCAACCTCGTTTGAACCACGACGAGATCCTACTTCGACGAAAGTTCAAAGCAACATCCCAATGGCCAAGGCCATCGATAAAAATATGTGTTCGACCTCGTTCGAACCGCGATGGGATCCTATTTTGATGAAAGTTTGAAGCAACATCCCAATGGATAAGGCCATCGATAAAAATATGAGTTCGACCTCATTCAAATCACGACGGTATCCTATTTCGATGAAAGTTTGAAGCAACATCCCAATGGTTAATGCCATCGACGAAAATATGAGTTCGACTTCGTTTGAACAACGACGGGATCCTAATTCAATGATAGTTTGAAGCAGCATCCCTACGCCAGGGCCATCGATGAAAAAAGGAATCAAAAGAGCCCAAAAGTTAAATCGACTCAACAGCTCGACAGGTATCCCGGATACCGTAGAAATTACAAAGAACACCAACAAATCAACAAAATAAAGTCTATGTTGTATCAAAATGTTATTTACACTTATCCTTAACATGCTCAAGCTTCCCCCCTCCCCCAATCACAAAATCCCTAAAACAAAAGAAAAGCACAAATAAAAAATTACACATCATCCTCGGTAGGGTAAGCATCTTCGTACCAAGAGTCTGAAGCAAGACGGTTCGCATCATCAGAGTGGATGTAAGAGAGTAGTACCCGCATGCTTCACGAGCTACACGAGTTTCGTTATGCACGATCTGAAGTTCCACTTTGGTTGCCTTCCCCTTGGCATGGAAAGCCTTGTACACGTCTAGTCAGGCCTCAGAAAGGACCCAAAACTCATATAAGCAATGAGGCAAAGGACCCAAAACTCATATAAGCAATGAGGCACGATAGGATCAACTGAGGCACGAGACGTAGAAGGCTGGGAATATCGACTTGTATCCTCCGCTCTCAGCAAGGCCAATTGTCCATTCAGCGCTGATAGCTCTGCCTCCAACTCTTTAATACGCCCTTCATACCCCGCGACCTTAAGACTCGAGGCCTCATTCTTCTCAATCAGCTCCGACGTACAAACACGGAGGGTATTCTCCAAAGATGCCACTCCATAAATAGCTACCGACAGCTTATCAGCACCAACGATCAGCTCGCCCTTAATCCCCTCGATCTCCACCGCCTTCGCACTCAAGTCGGCGGTTAAACTGTCCACTTTTGCTTGTAAATCGGCATTCTCGGCCATCACCCTCTGCTCAACTCAAGCTCGTCCTCCTTCGCCTAAAGGGAGGCCTCAAGTTCACTATTACAGGTGATAGCCTTCATAAGCTCCTCATCCCCCGCTCCCTCAGCTCTTTTATCTTGCGCTCCAGTTGGCCCTCCCTCTATTTGAGCCCTTGGGAAAACAACTGAAATTCAGGATCCTGATTATAAATATCATCCATCGTACGGTGCTTAGCACGATACCATTGATACTTGGATGACTTCCTCCCATAGATGGCCATCATCTTCCTCTCCCGACGCTAGCACTCGGTCTCCATGATGAGGGTCTGGTGCAAAATAAAATGAGAAATTAAAAGCAAAATACAAGTTGAGAATCGCCACATAAGCCCGACGATGAAAAGGAAAAGAAAGGCACTTAACCGCAAGTCCATACCTACGACGTTCTAAGATAACTCCATGTCACTCATCGCCCTGAGCACCTTGTTTTCAGGGGAAGCACACAGAGGAGCTAAAACAAATGCCACTTGTCACAGTTTAACAACAAGTTAAAATCCCCTGGGATGACTATGTGACGATCAGACCCTTTCGCTCTGACCTCCACATGAGTATGATGACCTATGAACTCGTTAACATCCTTGAGTCAACATCTGAACCTGAGCCTTCACCCTTGGCACGACGACCTCTAACATTAGAGATGTGCCGCCTCGACAGAGCGCACGGAACCGGCTCCTGGGCAAACCCCTTCCATTTGGGGAGATCTCCCCGATAAAATAGCATCAACCATAAATTTAGGTACAGGTTCCGTCTGCGATGCCCTAATCCTATAATCATCTATGGCCACATCCTTCCCGAGCTCCATTCTCCTCCCTTTTCTCGACAATGACTCGTCCCCGTTGGAGGATTCGTCCAAGAGGTGTAAGACCGGCATTGAAGAAGGCTCCTACCTCAAGACCATGACCCGAGAGGGACCTTCTAATTAAATAGGTTGAGGATGACCCCCTCAAACAGACTCACTCAAAGTAAACTGCGTTTCCACGACAGTGACGGCTTGGCGGAATGCAGGGACTGGCGCCCTCCACCTGGAAGCTCCTCGACCTGCCATCATGAAGTGCCGTATTAATAAACGACGATATACAACCAACGAATTGGTAAGGGAAAAACATTTACGAGATGGAAACCTGGGGCCATAACACTTTACGAAGGCAGGCCAATCTCAGGTTTCCACTACATGGGGAAACAGATGGGCTACCCAATCCCTTATGCCAGCAATAGGGTGGGGTGGATGCCACATAGCTGCAAACGAGAAGCAAACAAACTTCATAATGAATAAAGATGAAGGAAGAGTAAAATAAATAGCGACACTTGCGAGTCTCATTCCATCGCTCCGGGAACCTGGCGGGGTCAGAAACGATGTGTTCGGTTTTAACAAAGAAGTGCATGTGCCAAAACTTGCAACTTGCTCGGTCGTCTATCCCAACCACCACTACTTTTGTTCCACGGTGCCTCAAATTCACCATGGTACCCCTATGGAAGCTAGGTGAGAACAGATCTAAAAGGTGGTGGATAGAAACCTTACATTCCGCCAACTCTGCGTACTTGGTCAACAACATAAGTATCTTGAGCATATACAACGAAAGTTATGCCGGACAAACTTGGTAGAACCTACAGAACTCTTCTGCCAATGGAAAGAGAGGAAAGCTATAGCCAATCACGAAAGGATACTCGTAGAAAGCGCAGTATCTAGGTCTGTGGACCTCTACAAAATCTCTCCCCGCTGGAACCATGCCAAAATAAGCAGGAATACCGTATTTTACACGAAGAGCGTCAAGGTAAACTTGCTCCGTCTCGAAAAGTATGGGGGTATAGGTAGAAGGGGGTCTTTTAGGAAATCACTTCGAGACATGGGGTGTCTCGGCAGTAACTCCTCCACCGTAGGAAGACTATCACCCTCTACCAGCACCGTATCCTCGCCGCCCGAAGTGGGCACCATGGACAATGGGGAGGCCTCCGGAATTCCTTCACGAGATCGATGTGGTCTTGGCATACATTTGTCAAAGAAAGTGTTGACACAATAGAAATAAGAGAAGAATAAGAAAGTGAGAAGAAGAAGCAAAAGATTGTTTGGGCAAGCTCAGAGAAATGAGAAGGGATATTCAGAAGTGAAATGGCCAAGAACTTTCGAAAAAACAAACCTTCTACCTATTTATAGGATTGGGTGACGCCAAAATCGAAGCGGAAGGTCACAGAGCAGCACCAAAATTAAAGCAACAAGCCATAAAATCCTGTCTCGTAAACACGCGTAATGATGACACACGTGAAGATGACATCATTTCCCGGTAAAATGCATTACTCGGTGTGTTGCTGAGCACACTGACCATCCAGCATTGGTCATGTTGTAATGCCTCGAATTATCAAATTTCTCTGTAGGAATGCATGATGTCCGTTCATCGAGGATGCACCAGGTTGCGACCTCGACAAGCGGATGGACTAACTGTATGGGTCTAAATTTGAACAACCACGACCGTTGACAAGTACGACAAATAACGAGGTCCTCATAACTCGACGTCCTGCGGAGGACGACCTTAAGGCAAACAAGATATTGTACAATCCTTGTATTAATATAGTCCCATTGGGGAGATATTAGGACGATCCCTTCGAATATTCCTTATCACTCGTATTTTGTAGCTTAGAAGGTTTTGACTCCTTATATATATAGGGACAACAACATTGTAAAGGAGGGATCCAGAATATTTGCTGTAAATTTGTTTACATAAACAAGTGAGAACATTTATTGAAAAGGATCGATTTATCTAGATAAAATAGAATCCTTATTATGGATATTCTCCTTATCCATCTTTCGTTCTAGAGAATACTATACTTAGCCAAGATTTTTCTCTTAATTTTTTTAGATTGATTTATTCAAAAAGGTTTCGATATCTTTTGAGTCAAACAAAAATATTGACTTCAAAGGATACCCCGACTCACGTACTTTTTCTTTCTTATTTTGTTGTGTTAAAGAAAAACAATTTGATTAATATTTGATTTCGGTGTCGCATGAGCCTGATTGACACAAAAGACACGGCCAAGTCTAAAACGAGCAAGATAATATCGATATCGCATGAGCCTAACTGACCAAATAACACGGCTGTATGCAGTAAAATCGAGAGCCCGATTTCCCCATTATTAGGTCACCTCGCGAGCATGCTTCTTGAGGCTCGAAGATGAGGTCGAGACTCACCTCGGGAGTCGTCTGGTATCGACCTTGGGGGGTACGGTGTGCTAACGGCTATAATACGGTAGGGGGAGTTCCCAAGGCACGTAGTTGAAATTGACAGAGCCCGGGTCTATCTGGTTGTCCTATCCCGCTTTCTTATCATTAATGTAACTTGTACTATGTTGGGATCTCCTCCCCTATATAAATGGGATCCTCACCACTTTGTCAGGGGCCATTGTTGCTCCAACTACTCTATATAATATCAATAACATCTCTCTCCCTCTTTTCTCTCTAACTTACTTGTTCGAGGCTACTACTTTCATTTATTGCTTTCATACTTGTTCTTCATTTATCGCTTATCATTGGCCATAAAGATCATCCATTAATTATATTCTAACTGTTATCACTTTCCCGTTTACCCCTGATAGCTTGAGCCCGAGCCTAGGCAACGACCTCGAGGCCCCTCATCGGCCGGTTCGAGGCCTGGACAACAAGTTCCACTGGTTCAGTCATAACCTCATTTTAGTTCGTATTTCATGTTTTAACTTCATATATCTAGCATCAACTGCTCTAAAAATTAGCATAAAAATAGATCACGTATTTTTAGAGTCCCATTAATAAATTTAATTGTCGTTACCATTTTCACGGTAAACAGTTTGGCGCCCACAATAGTTATTATTCTCTTGCTGGTTTCATTACACAACGCAAGTTATATTTTACACTTTTCTTGTCCAAGACCTTCGATTTCAGTTCAAGATGTCTAGCTCAGCGAAAAGAGTGGAAAATAACTACCTCAAAGACGGAAAAGAGGAGCAGACGACTACTCTGAATGTCGGTGCACCACCTAACTCAACCCGGGCGAAAGGGGAGACTCTCCGTCATGATGTCCACATGATTACTGGAGGAGCTAACATCCCCCAAGGGCCCGTGTTCAGACGGACAAGAACGTCCATCGCGGAAAAAGGCCCGACCCCAAATCGCGTGCTCGAAGATACCTTCGCTTTCAGCGAGGAGGATATCGAGGCCGTGATAGAACCACACAATGGCGCATTGGTAATCTTGTTTATTTTGAACAATACCAGGATAAAGCGCGTGCTCGTGGATCCAGGCAGCTCGACCAACATAATTAGGCCAGAGGTAGAAGGACAACAGGGACTGCTCGATAGATTCGCCCCCATCCCGAGATCTTCCATGACTTCAACATGATCGACGAAGAAACGAAAGGAGAAATCACCATCATGATAGTCACGTCCAGCATAATTCAGAGCACCAACTTTCAAGTCATCGACGGTGACATGATGTATAATGCGTTACTCGGTAGGCCGTGGATACACAGCGTGAGGGCAGTACCGTCAACCTTACACTAGTTAATAAAGTTTCCCATGAAGGACGACATCACGACTATACATAGAGAATAGCAGGCAGTGAAAGAAATGTTCGCAGTCCACCATGAGGCGCCGACCCCACATGCCCGATCTCGGACGAGGTTAGGAACACATAGACCCCCGAGGATGACAAAGAAGATTTCTTTGCCCCTCGAACATTCCTCACCCCCGAAGAATCGAACGCGACTAAATTGACATTCGAAGAGCTGGAGCAGACAATTTTAATCGAACACCTCCCAGATCACAAGGTATACCTAGGAACGGGGTTAACCCCCGAACTCAGGAAATGGTTCAATCAATTTTTTAGTAACAATATCGATTGTTTCACTTGGTCCCACTTAAATATGACGGGAATTCTTCCAGAAATAACCTCCCACAGGCTGAGTGTCGATCCCAAATTCAAACCCGTAAAATGGAAGAGAAGACCGCAGTCCGAGATAAAACATGCTCTTATCAAAGAAAAGGCAACGAAACTTCTCAAACTCAGATCCATTAGGGAGGTAAAGTACCCCGAATAGCTGGCCAACATAGTGGTAGTACCTAAAAAGGGGAACAAGCTAAGAATGTGTGTAGATTATAAAGACTTAAATAAGGCATGCCCCAAAGATTTCTTCCCATTGCCTAATATCGACCGTCTAATCGATGCGACGGCCGATCACGAGACCCTCACCTTTCTCGATGTCTACTCGGGGTATAACCAAATCCAGATAAACCCGAGGACCGAGAAAAACCCTCGTTTATCACAAAGTATGGTACCTACTGCTACAACATAATGCCCTTCGGGCTAAAAAATGCAAGAGCAACATACCAGCACCTAGTTAATAAAATGTTCAAGCGACAAATAGGAAGATCAATTGATGTATATATTGATGATATGCTAGTTAAGTCCCTGCGCGCAGAGGACCATTTAACTCCTTTGCAAGAAACCTTCAACATCCTCCAAAGTTATAACATGAAGCTCAACCCTGAGAAGTGCACCCTCAGAGTGGGTTCGGGCAAATTACTGGACTTCATGGTTTCAAACAAGGGGATCGATAACAACCAGACAAAATAAAGGCCATCGAAGAAATCACGGTGGTAAATAATGTAACGGTCGTCCAATGGCTAACAGGGCGGATAGAGGCCCTGGGCAGGTTCATATCAAGGTCATCAGACAAAAGCCATCATTTCTTCTCTCTACTTAAAAGAAAGAGCAGCTTCGAATGGACTCTGGAATGCCAACACGCCTTAGAGGAACTGAAACGGTACCTGACTTGTCCACCTTTGCTGCACACACCAAAACAGGGTGAAACATTATTCCTATACCTGGCCGTATCCGAAATAGCGGTAAGCGGCATACTGGTTCGAGAGGAGTAAGGTACACAATTTCCTATTTATTATGTAAGCCTAACCCTGGGGGGCGCCAAAACTCGGTACCCCCATCAAGAAAAATTGGCTCTCGCGCTGATAAGGGCCTCGCGAAAGCCGAAGACTTATTTTTAATGTCACCGTATCCGTTTTGTCAACATATCCACTCCGGAGCGTACTGCCCAAACCCAAACAATCGGGCCGATTGGCTAAATCGACCATCAGACTCGAGGGGTATGATATCGAGTATCAACCTCGAACGGCCATCAAGTCCCAAATTCTGGCATACTTTGTGGCTGATTTCTCGCCATCCCTCATACCCGTGGTAAAGAAGGAACTTCTACTAAAATCAGGCATGTCTTTAGGGTTATGGACCCTGTTCATAGACGGCGCGACAAACATAAGAGGATCGGGGCTCGCTATAGTCCTAAAGCCACCCATCGGTGGCATAATCAGACAATCCATAAAAAACTGCAAAATTGACTAACAATGAAGCCGAGTACGAGGCTATGATTGCAGGTTTAGAATTGGCCAAAAGCTTGGGAGCCGAGATCGTCGAGGCAAAATGCGATTCACTCCTCATAGTAAGCCAGGTGAATGGGAGCTACGAAGCTCGAGAAGACAGGATGCAGAGGTACCTGGACAAAATCCAAAAAGCACTGCATCGCTTCAAAGAATGGACACTAGTCCATGTTCCCCGAGACCAGAACAATGAGGCTGATCCCCTCGCAAATCTGGGATCCTCTATGGAAGAAGAGGACCTACACCCCGGGGCCATTGTCAAATTGTTCAAATCAATGGTCGAGGAAGGTTACGCAGAGATTAATTCTATGAGTCTTATATGGGATTGGAGAAATAAGTATATTGATTACTTAAAAGACGGAAAGTTGCCCGTAGATCCAAAAGAATCGAGGACCCTCAAACCAAAGCAGCCCGTTTTTCGCTCGACAAAAATGGGACCCTATACAGGAGGACTTTTGATGGCCCCGTGGCATTATGTCTAGGGCCAGGTGACACAGATTATGTACTCCGAGAGATCCACAAGTGTGCTTGTGGAAATCATTCTGGCGCCGACTCCTTGGTTCGAAAGGTGATCAGAGCGTGCTACTACGGGACAACATGGAAAAAGATACCAAAGAGTTCGTCCGAAAATGCGACAAATGCCAAAGATTCACTCATATAATCCACCAACCCGGTGAGCAACTACACTCTATTTTGTCACTATGGCCATTCATGAAATGGGGGATGGACATCATCGGCCTCTTGCCGACGGCACCAGGTAAGGCCATATTCATTTTATTTATGACTGACTATTTTTAAAAATAGGTAGAAGCGCATGCCTTCGAGAAAATAAGAGAAAAGGAAGTCATCAAATTTATATGGGATCATATCATATGCCGATTCGGGATCCCATATGAAATATCATGCGATAACAGGAGGCAGTTCATCGGGAGCAAGGTAACATAGTTCCTTGAAGACCACAAAATCAAGAGAATCCTGTTGACGCCTTAACATCCATGTGAAAACGGCCAGGCTGAGTCCACAAATAAAACTATCATTCAGAACTTAAAAAAGAAACCGGAGAGCGCCATGGGAGAGTAGAGAGAAATGTTGCCCAAAGTGTTGTGGGCATATCGAACAACTTCAAAGTCAAGCACCGGGGAAACACCTTTCTCTCTAGTATATGGAACCGAGGCTTTAATACCTATAGAAGTCGGGGAGCTGAGCACTAGATTCCAACACACCAATGAGGGCTCGAACAATGAGGCCATGGCAACGGCCCTCGAGCTACTCGATGAAAAACGAGAAGCCTCGCTGATCCGGATGGCCGCCCAGAATCAAAGAATAGAAAGATACTATAACAGGAGAACAAATCTCCGGTATTTTGGGATCGGGGACTTAGTCCTAAGGAAGGTCACTCTCAACACCCGAAATCCTAATGAAGAGAAGTTGTACCAGAACTGGGAAGAACCGTACCATGTCCTCGGAATAGTCGGAAAGGGATCTTATAAGCTCAGCACCATGCAGGGTGAGCAGCTTCCGAGCATTTGGAATATATCGATGCTAAAACAGTATTATTGCTAGGGTATCCGATTGAAAAAATCCACAAATGCTTACGAGCAAACACTGCACTCTTTTCCTTCGACCGTATTTTGTCCCAAAGAGGGTTTTTTCGTCAAAGTTTTTAACGAGGCAACACCTACGTGCTCTCTAAGGAGGATCCAACGAGCGTACAATGATTTCTTTTGCAATCAACCCGAAAGAAACGGGGAACAACAGGCCGAGTTTCAACTAAGAAAATAATTTACCAGGAGAAACAGTCGAGTGAACCGTATTTGCATAAGCTGGGGCTCATGATAACAAAACAACATGTACTTATGCCAAGCTATCAAAGAATATCTTTCGCTAAAGAACCTCGTACTCCAAAGCAAATTCAGCATTTTTACAGCAAGGATTCCTCCATCGAGAACGCCCCGAAATACTCAGAGACTAGCGTCAATAATTCGGTACGCTTGACCTCAGGGTCGAAACTCCATACTGATAAGCCCTCAACGAGGCGGTATGGGGATTATGAAGCGTCTCCAAAAAGAAAAATTGTCCCGAACACTCGGAGACTGGCATCACAAACTTAGAAAGCGCATGACCCCAGGGTTGAAAGCTCCAAGGTCATAAAAGCCTTTAATAAGGCAATTATGAGTTCATAAGCAACGGTCCACGACCTTGAGTAAACTCGATAACTGTCGTCATTCACTTAAAAACTCGAGATCATAAGACCCCGAGCGGGCAAGCTCGGCCTAGCAAGATTGATTCAATATAACAACATAATTGTAAGACCTCAACAGAAATGACAACATTGTAAGACCTCAACATGCATGGCAAAACTGTAAGACCTCAATAGGCATGACAAAACTGCAAGACCTCAACAGGCATGGAAAAACTGTAAGAGAGGCACGAAAATTTTGTAAGACCTTACTACAGGCATAAACTCAATCCTGAAGTTTGGGCTATATGTCGCATTTGTAAGACACCAAAAAGGAAATACCCTCGATATAGATGCCTAAAACTACTACACTTTGGATCAAAGGCTACAGCCAAACACAAATGACTACGATCATATGGTTGATCCAGCCAAATTAACGCGACTCGGGGATGGCCGACCATCGCTACAAAATCATAGGCCATTGTCGACGCCCCCTTTTTTCTTGCAAAATTGGGTTTACGACATTTGGGAAGACAACTCTATTTCCGTTTGGGATTTGGGTTTTGGATTTTGGAGAGTCGCCACGTAATGATTAAGTGCATTAGGACACTAAGAGTTTTTGAGTTGGAAAACCAGAGTTCAGGTTAGAGATAGAAATTATCTCGAGGGGAAGGTGTTAGGCACCCCTCAAGATCCACTAGTGTGGTTCTCGTCCATGTTACAATTGTGACTTTACAAATAAGCAATTAGGGCTCAAATAAAGGGGTTTTCACACAAGTTTAAACTCATTTGAGAAAAAGATAATGCAGGATTTCGTGAAGAAGAAAAAAAAGGATTTAAATAACTTATAGAGAAAACAAATAAGAAATAACATAAAGGGAGGGGAGTCCTAGGTTTATACATAATATAGATCACCTCACACAACACTCGGCAACCGGTTATACACGTGGTGTTATCGCGTGTTCATCATATCCATATTCTACCCTCCCACCCCGTTAAGGTATTAAACACGGAATGGTCTCGTTTCACTTATTACCTGCGATTACCCGCCCCATCCTATCAGTCCCGGAGGTACTAAGGACTACTAATCCTAAAGGGTAGGATATTACGCTGATTGGTTTTCATAGGACAAAATCTGAGGCGACATACAAAACACATACTGCAAATTGGGGGGGAGGGGGGAGGGGGAAGCATGTAAACATGTAAAGGCCCATATATACCTCCTCAAACAAAACAAAAAAGTAGCATGCCTTAAACATAATTACGGTCTCAAAAGATAGGAATTTTTTTCAGCGGTTAGAACTTTGTTTTAGAAATACAGTAGTAATAATAATAGCACGATTCTGGAGAGAGATAGGTAACCCAGAGATTTGCAGACATAAAAATCAGAAACCAGTAAAAGTAAAGGTGTGTCATTTTACAAAAAATCGTTTTCAGCAGAGTTTTTGTTTTAAGAAAAAGAAAGCTGAGTGAACTTCAGAAGATCTCAACATGAAAGGGAACTGCAAAGTTAAAACTTAAGGGAGTTGATTGATTTTAGACTAATAGAAATACGATCAATCACTTCTCAATGAGCCTAAGGTTTGCCTAAGCGTCATTATACATTACCTGATTATTAGAAGATGAACACTCATATCTTAATTCTGATTCACGCGTGATAAGCTATTTAAAAAAATATTTTAACCCACTTAGCCATATTTTAACAAAGTTGTTAGCTAAACAGGAATCAATTACTGCAATTCGAATGAGAAGTCCTAAAGGCAGGATATCTAATGCACATAAGAATTCCTAAAAAACATGATTTCTAATATGCCAATGCAGTAATGACAAATTGTTGGTTTGTTGTTAACTGCTTATTAATTATTAACTTATAATGGTTACAAGGTGAGCGTAATGGCAGAATGAAAATAAGGAACCTAAAGCAGGATTTCTAATGAACGAGATGCATGACCTATACAGGTTGTCTATTGCACAAATAATAGATAGAATCCTATAAGCATGTTTTCTACCCATGATTTATACTAAGCATGCATAACCCTCCCCCATATTCACTATTCACCCTAGTTGTCTGTTTACAAAATTATTACAAACCAATAACATCAAAATTACAACATAAAAAAAATAAGAAGCTACGCTATAGGGAGCCTTCAATCAGGCCCAATCTTCCAACCTCAACCCCTTCGAGTTCACAGCCTTTACCATGGTATAGGTGCGGCAAATCTCTCTAGGGTCCCCATTGGGTCCCTGGAAAATACCATCACCTAGACAATTTAGAAAATTGCAGGATATGTGCAGTGGAATGCCAGCCTTGAGTGTCAAAGTTCAGTGGGTACTCGGAGGTACCCAAAGCAATGCTCACATGAAGGGGGCAGAAACTATTTCCTAAGAGTAGTGAGAGTGCTTGGTATGATTTTTAAAAGGAATTGAGTTTGAAAAAAAAAACAGTTTGGAAATGATCCAACAAGAATCAATTTTTTTTTGAAAGAAAATAATGGAACAATGTAACAGTCCTGAAAGGGAGGTGAGTAGAGAAATCTCAGAACTAAAATATCACACATAGTTTAGGGAAGCAAACACAAACAGGGGAAAGGGGAAATGGGGATAAGTAATTCACATGTAAGGACAGATTTGCACATAGTAGACATCAAAGAAAGCATAGCAAGGCTTGAACAGTCATAACACATCACAAAGTGTTCATGCCAAGGTCTTAACAACCTTAAATTGAGGGATGCCAAACAAACTCACACATCATGCTCAGGGAAGGGGTTCAGGATTACTTAATAGTTAGGGAGGTCATGATTACATGCTGATAATGCACTGGGAGTAAGGAAACGTTATGGCAAACAAGTAAGGGAAACAGTAAACATGCTGAATTGAGGAAAGGGTAATCACATCAATGAACTAGCAAGGAGGCACGCTAATTACACTGTAAACAGCAGAACCATAAATATTAGCATAAAAGAAATAAGAAGAAGTGCAATATGAATAAAAACATGTTGCTTTTGGTTGCTGTAAATCAAATAGAAGACATACCAGTAAGAGAGCAAAAGCAGAATGCAAAGACAAATGAGTGACCTATATTAGCCTTGGCTTTCAGCCGGCTAATAACAAGTAGGAGCAGAGTATATCAATAGAGCAGAAGAGCAAGAGAGAATGTGGATTTTAAAGTATTTAGTGATATGTAAGTCAGAAGACATTTTCTTTTTGTAAAGACCTAGGGTATTTATTGTTGAGAGTAGGGGTGAAATAAGGTAAAAATCACAGAATTATGTTAATTAAAGAACTCGGAATCAATTAATCAAAGAATCAAGGAAGTACTCCCATTAATTAAGGGAATCAAAATCAAACAAAGAAATTCGGCAGCATATAGGGCAAGTAGGGAAAAATCAGTGTAAAATTAAATAAGGGAAGGAATCGAGACTCAGTACCGCACCTAATAGCCAATTAAGACCAAATTCAAAAAATCCTAATTAAGAAAAGGCTTAAAAGAACAGAGTACAATAGCAAATAAGGTAACAAGACCAATTAATTCCAACGGGCAAGTAGAATGCTAGGGTTTAAAAGAAAGTTCTTTGAATTACCAATCAATCAAGGAAAATCAGAATCAATCATGTGAAGTCATGATTCTGCATTTTTATCATATAAATAGAGGTAAATGAACACAATTAGCGAGCCAAAATTAGCTACATAGACAGAAGGGGAACAAGAGATGAGCAAACACAATCACTCAGAGCTTAGTGGAAACAAACAAGTCATACTCGAAGCACGGTGATCATGAAACATTAATAGGAGTCAAGCAAATAGGCTAGCAGACAGAACCAAAGTAAGAAAAATCAGGCTGATACACGAAGAAACAAACTAACACATAGAGACAAGGCAAGGGAAATTAGTCTAACACGCATAACCACGGCAAAGAGACATGCCAACACCCTTAATCGAACAAGTAAACATTTAAAAAATTAGGGTTTCTTAGCAGAGTCAAATTAAAAGTGTAAGAGCATAAAAATTAGTCAGAATAAACAAAGAACAGGTTTTTAACCATAAAGAGAATCTGTCAAAACATGCATAAAGCAATCTAAGAAAACCCTAATTTTCAATGAGAGTAAAAAAAATGATTCAAAGTAAAAGGTATTTCTAAATGAACTCAAAAATAAGCAGAACGTAGAGGAAAACACAAAAATATCATGAGAATAGTACTATTTTGAGAGGTTCAGGAGAGAGCTGGGGTTTCAAAAGGGGAAACCCTAATAGAAGTGAAGAAAACCTGTTGAAACCTCATAGATCGTAACAGATGGGGTGTGATTTCGCCTGAAATCACATCGGAGAACCCGCAAATGGCAGAACCTAGAATCCTAGGTCTCAATCCCCGTAGTTCATAAGCCTCGAAGGACCCAGAGGTGTTGCACAGGATGGTGAGAGGCCCATCGGAGCCCCAAGGTTGAAGGAAGGTGGCCGAAAACAGACTAGGTGAAGCCTTCAGGACCGATTCACATGGTGGGGGTTTTGGAGTCTCAAAAATAGAGAGAATCGGTGGTCTAAGGTGTCATGGCGGTTGATGGTCGAATGGGGTGAGATTGGAGATGGCCGGAGATGCGGTGGAGTTCATCAGAGAAGAAGAGAGAACCAGAAGGTTCTTGAGAGAAGGAAGAGGGAGAGACGATATAGAGAGAGAGGGTCTCAGATAAAGTGAGGGGTTTTGGGGGGCTAGTTTAGATTTAATTAGGGTAATTAAATCTGGGCCGTTGATCTCATTTGATCAACGACTCAAATTAAAATGGATTAGACCAGGTTGTTTTGGGGATTGGGCTGGGTTGGCTTTAAATAGGGTATTGGGCCATTTAAAAAGTCTGATAGGGTGTGGCCAATTTGGCTATAATTGAAATAAATAAGGATGATTGTTAAATAGCCAATTTTCCCCTTTTATTATTTTATACAATAGCAATAATGATTTTAAAACCAAATTAAAAGCACTGAACTAATTCATAATATATAAATGTTAATCTAAAAATACTGGAAATAATTTTATAATTGCAAAACGCTATTAATCGTAATATAGGCTATAATTGTAATTTTATGCAATTTAGCTCAAAAAATATCAAATAACTTTATAAAAATATGCAAAAACCCCTTAATTATATCTTGGTGTAAACACGAGAATGAAATAAATCATTCACCAAAATGCTAGTTTGGGAATAATTATTGAATTTTGTAATATAAAACTAGACAATAAACTGATTTTAAAAATCTTTAAAAAATAAAGAAAAATATCAAAACTTTTGGGCATGCTTATATGTGTATGTACATGATATTTTGAGAATATTTTGAGTATAAAAAATATGTAGGGAAAAAGTGGGTATCAACATCTGCCCCTCTTTACCCGGGAAGGATGAAAGAGTTGTCGGGTAAAAATATGATGGCCAATTTTGACAGAATGAAATGATTGAAGAATTTTGACCGAGCTCTGGTCCCTGAGCTGCCTACATATCCCTGATCTTACAAGAATCAGTTCATATGTAGTTCAGGGAAATCCGTCGGCGGAATATGCCGATAGAGAGTTCGAAAGACGGACGCAATATTCGGGTTAGAAAGAATGGTCAGAGACCGATGGGCTGCGGGAACCGGAGCAGGGTTGCTCCTGCTGTGATGGCCGTTGCTAGCCGGTGTACCTGTAAATAAGCAATACGAGCATATATCATGCATAAATTTAAACGTGATGCAAGTTCCTATTGGACCATGAATGTTGTCTTCGGACGGATAGGATGACGTCCTCGGACCATGACGTCCCGGGCCATGAAGCGTATAATAAAGGATTCACAGGCTATGAAATGATATTCTCAGGCTATGAAGATGATGCCTCCGAACCATGATGCCTTTGAATGATGATATGCAAAAGATAGAAGCAGGGTCCTCAGGCCATGACATGGCGTTCTCGGGCTATAGAAATGGTGCCTCTGAACAATGACGCCTTCGTATAATTTGGCGATATTTCAGCACATGAAATGCAGGATTTGGGATCTTTCAGCCGATGCAGAGGTTCAAATAAAGCGGCGATATATCAGCTGATGTGAAGTGAGAAAATAAATGGCAATATTTCAGCCGTTGTATAAGTGAAAAATAAATGGCAATATTTCAACCGATGCATAAGTGAAAAAAAATGGCGATATTTCAGCCGATGTAAAGATTTAAATGTTGGTTGGCAATCTTTCAGCCGTGCAGATGGAGGTAGAGCTTAACCTCGGAAGGCAGAATGGCAGCCTTATGCAATGTATAGAAATGCAGATGGAGACAATGCGTAGTCTCGGAAGGCAGAATAGTAGCCTTATGCAATGTAGAGAAATGTAGATGGAGGTAGAGCTTAACCTCGGAAGGCAGAATGGCAGCCTTATGCAATGTAGGAAAATTGCAGATGGAGACAATGCTTAGTCTCGGAAGGCCGAATAGTAGCCTTATGCAATGCAGAGAAATACGGATGGAGGTAGAGCTTAATCTCGGAAGGTAGAGTGGCAACCTTATGTAATGCAAGGAAATTGCAGATGGAGACAATACTTAGTCTCGGAACGCAGAATAGTAGCCTTATGCAATGCAAGAATGCAGATGGAGACAGAGCTTAGTCTCGGAAGGCGGAAAGGTAGCCTTATGCAATGCAAGAATGCAGATGGAGACAGAGCTTAGACTCGGAAGGAAGAAAGGTAGCCTTATGCAATGCAAGAATGCAGATGGAGACAGAGCCTAGTCTCGGAAGGTAGAAAGGTAGCCTTATGCAATACAAGAATGCAGATGGAGACAGAGCTTAGTCTCGGAAGGCAGAAAGGTAGCCTTATGCAATGCAAGAAATAAAGATGAAGAGTAATGAAATCTCTTAGCTAATAGATGATAGCTGATAGTTGATTCTGTCATTGTGACTGCTGGGGATGTTATGTGCGGACAACACTTGTAAGTGAGTGGTGATTCTGAGAGCTGGACTCCTGTAAAATATGAGTATGTAACCGTATCTGATGGTTCGATGTCTTGGGGTGCCTGCATTCAAAGAAAAATCATGAGTTTTGTCAAGGGGGAAGGTTAGATCATCTTCCCGTGGTCTCCGCTCGTCCTACTTAGCGCTGTGTATCATCGGGGTAGCGTCACTAATAAAACAATTTGATAGTAGCCATGCATGATTTGGTAATAAAAATTTTAAAATATGATGTAAATACATAATTTAAAACGATTTGCTTTTAGATGAACTGACGACTGCGACGCGGTCCAAGATATTGCAATTTCCTTTGTTCCAGAATTTTGAGGATCCTCCTCAAAATACTGCCCCAGTTTACTATGCTGTGCTTGCGACGGCTGCGCATTGGTGAATGCCTGAAGATCAACTTCAGAATTTTGAGGGTCCTCCTCAAAATTCTCCCCCAATTTTCAATATTGGTGGGGAAATGAAAATTTTGTTGAATTGTGACCGAACCTATAAGGCTGCCTACGTATCCCCTCTTAAAGGGGAATCAGGTCAGACATAGTTCAACTTACATCATATAGAAATTTTAGTGATTACACATAATAACGCTTGACCGCATCTGAATTAATTAGCTTTGGCTAGACTTCTCCATCCATTTCTGCGAGTATGAGGGCTCCTCCGAACTCGGTGAACCATGTACGGGCCTTGCCAGTTGGGAGAGAATTTCCCTTTGGCTTCATCTTGATGTGGAAAGATTTTCTTCAGTACCAGCTGTATAAATTATCTTGGCTTGACTCTTTTGTTGAAAGCTCTGGACATTCTGTTCTGATACAATTGACCATGGCAAACTGCATTCATTCTCTTCCCATCAATTAGAGCTAGTTGCTCGTAGCGGCTTTTTACCCATTTTGCGTCGTCAAGTTATGCTTCTTGTATGATCCTCAAGGAGGGAATTTCTACCTCGGAGGGAATGACTGCCTCTTTACCATAAACCAGCATGTAAGGAGTTGCCTTGGTTGATGTGCGAACTGTGGTGCGGTATCCCAATAAGGCGAATGGCAATTTCTCATGCCACTGCTTATGTTTTTCTATCATCTTCCTTAGTATCTTCTTGATGTTCTTGTTGGCAGCTTCTACAACTCCATTCATCTAAGGTCTGTAGGCTGTAGAATTCTTATGCTTAATCTTGAACATCTCACACATTGCTTTCATCAGGTCACTGTTGAGATTGGAATCATTATCAGTGATGATCGACTCTGGGATGCCGAACCGGCAAATGATACGGTCGCGGAAAAAGTCTGCCACAACCTTCTTGATCACCGCCTTATATGATGCTGCTTCAACCCATTTGGTGAAATAATCAATTGCCACTAGAATGAACCTATTCCCGTTTGATGCACTAGGCTCGATGGGTGCGATGACATCCATTCCCCAAGCGGTGAACGGCCATGGCGAGCTTGTTGCGGTAAGCTCATTTGGAGGCACCTTTATTATATCCGCATGTATCTGACATCGATGGCATTTTTGGACATACTGGATGCAGTCTGTTTCCATGGTCATCCAAAAATAACCAGCTCGGAGTATTTTCTTGGCTAAGATGAAACCATTCATGTGTGGGACACAGGTCCCTGCATGAACCTCCTTCAATAATCTGGATGCTTCCTTTGCTTCGACACATCTTAGCAATCCTAAATCGAGAGTCCTCCTATACAGGATTCCTTCGCTGTGAAAGAAGTGATTGGATAACCTTCGCAGTGTGTGCTTCTGAGTAGCGTTTGCAAGTTCTAGATATTCTCCCGCTGTCAAATACCTCTTGATATCATGGAACCAGGGTTTTTCATCTGCTTCTTCCTCGACGTGAGCACAGTAAGCTGGCTGATCATGAATCACCGGGATAGGATCGATGAAGTTCTTATCTGTTCACTGAATCATAGATGATAAGGTGGCCAATGCGTCGGCAAACTCGTTCTGGACTCTGGGGACATGCTGGAATTCTGTCTTTGTAAACCTCTTGCTCAACTCCTACACATGATGCAAGTACGGGAGTATCTTGGAGTTCTTGGTTGCCCATTCTTCTCGAACCTAATGTATGAGCAAGTTAGAATCTCCGATTACTAGTAACTCCTAAACCTTCATGTCAATGGCCAGCTTGAGCCCTAAGATGCAGGCTTCACACTCGGCCATATTGTTGGTGCACGAGAAATTGAGTTTGACAGACACCGAGTAATGCTGACCTATTTCTGATACCAAAACTGCCCCTATGCCATCTCCTTTGAAATTTGTTGCTCCATCGAAAAACATTCTCCAACCATCGTTGGATTCTGAAATATCTTCTCCTACGAAGGATACCTCTTCATCAGGAAAATACGTTTTTAGAGGCTCTATTTTCCATCCACGGGATTTTTGGCAAGATGATCTGCCAGTTCCTGTCCTTTGATTGCCTTCTGAGTCACGTAAATAATGTCGAATTCACTCAGCAGGATTTGCCACTTGGCTAGCTTGCCCATGGTCATGGGCTTTCTGAAAGATGTACTTTAGCGAATCCATCCTTGATATGAGATAAGTGGTATAGGCACCAAAATAATGCCTCAGCTTCTGAGCTACCCAAGTCAGAGCACAGCAGTTGCGTTCTAATAGAGAATATCGGGCCTCGTATGGGGTGAACTTCTTGCTGAGGTAATAGATGGCTTGCTCCTTTCTCCCTGTTTCATCATGTTATCCCAAAACAAAACCGAATGCCCCATCCAGTACTGCAAGGTAGAGCAATAGCGGTCTACCCCGTTCGGGCAAAACCAGAACTGGCGGCGTTGACAGGTATTCCTTGATTCTATCGAAGGCTTTTTGAAAATCATCAGTCCATTTAGTGGCAGTATCTTTCTTCAACATCTTAAAGATGGGCTCACAAATGACAGTGGATTGAGCTATGAACCGGCTGATGTAGTTGAGACTTCCCAAGAAACTCATAACCTCTTTCTTGTTCTTTGGCGGTGGCAAATCTTGAATGGCCTTAACCTTTGACGGATCTAGTTCTATTCCTTGTCGACTTACGATGAACCCAAGAAGTTTTCCGGCAGGGACCCCGAATGCACATTTGGCGGGATTCAGTTTCAAGTTGTATCTTCTCAATCTGTTGAAGAACTTCCTCAGATCTTCCATGTGGTCAGTGACTTTCTTGGATTTGATGATGACGTCATCTATATACACCTCGATATCTTTGTGTATCATGTCATAGAAAATAGTAGTCATGGACCTTATGTAGGTGGCCCCAGCATTCTTTAACCTAAACGGTATCATCTTGTAACAATACATCCCCCACGACATAATGAAAGCCGTTTTCTCTGTATCTTTTTCGTCCATCCATATCTTATGATACCCGGCAAAATAATCAACGAAGGACTGCAACTCGTGCTTGGCGCAGTTATCAATCAGGATGTGTATGTTTGGCAAGGGGAAGTCATCTTTTGGACTGGCCAGATTGAGATCCCTGTATTCACCACAGACTCTGACCTTCCCGTCCTTCTTTGGCACTGGCACAATGTTGGCCAACCATGTTGGATACTCCACTACTCTGAGGACATTGGCTTTGACTTGTTTGGTAACTTCCTTCTTGATTTTCAAACTAATGTTTGGCTTGAACTTCCTGAGCTTCTGCTTTACCGGCGGACATGTCAGATCTGTTGGCAGTTTGTGAGCTATAATAGATGTACTAAGACCGGTCATATCATCATATGACCAGGCAAATATGTCCTCATATTCTTTTAAGAACCACATGTACTCTTCCTTTTCTGACGGTGACATGTGAACACTGATGCGCGTTTCCTTAACATTATCTGTATCCCCCAAGTTGACAACCTCGGTCTCATCCAAGTTAGACTTAGAAATATTCTCAAAGTCCTCAACCTCTTTAACAACCTCTTCTGGTATTTCATCCTCTTCTGAGTCTATATCCGTTCGTTGCATTATCTCGTCGCATGTCACATTCGTCGGTTCATCAAGATAAGTAATAGTAATGATGTGTAAATAAAGTAAATGACAGAGAAAATAATAAGAGCGAGATTTATAAGAAACTGAAATGCTTTGATAAATTCCAAAATTATTTTGAACATCAGAGCTCTTTCAAAAATTTAAAGATAATCGGAAAGGAATCGACTAGCGAAAAAGTAAAAGATAATGCATAGTGCTTTGTTCAACCATGCTACCCCGAAGTTTTTCGGGCCTTGGTGGTTCTGACAGACCAGTTGTTGAGGCACGCTCCTCGGCTCACAGCTTGCATGGAAGGTCCTTCCTCCCCTTCCTCCTCAAAAATGACATGACAGTCTATATTGTCCTCTTCCAAGAACAGATTCTTCATCGCCGCCAGTGTTTCTTTTTCTTCTGACCCATATAAGATGTCTACCAGCTAGAAAGTCTACTCCAGGCGGGGTATCAAGTGCTCTAGCGGATAGTAGGGGCCGCGCCATGGTGGCGACCAATTTCTGAATTCTTGCCAAGTATATCCATACCCTAACCCGAAGGTGGTGCCATGCTTCTTCAGTTTGATAGGCTTAGTAATTCCCTGGAGGTTCTTGCCGAGCCCTTTGCCAAGTTCATACCCGCTCCAATTCAGTATACTTTCTAACTTGTTATCCCACCACTTATCCTTGTCCACGACGTTGACTCGCTCAATGTGATGGTAGGTTTCTCCGCCTAGATTCTTTCTTCCTCCGATTGCTGGGATGGTCTAGCGACTGTATATGGGGTTACTGCCGTCCCCATGAATAATCACCTCTTGGTGATTCCACTCGAACTTCACTGCCTGGTGCAGGGTTGATGCTACAACTCCAGCGGCATGGATCCAAGGTCGTCCCAACAGTAAGTTATAAGATATTGTGATGTCTATCACTTGAAAATCAACGTCGAACCAAGTTGGTCCCATTCGCAGACATAAATTGATCTCCCCAATAGTGGACCTTTGGGAACCATTAAAAGCTTTTACGTCGATAACCCCATCCTTGATCTCATGTAGACTCTTCCCTAACGTTCTGAGAGTCACCAACGGACAAATATTGAGGCTGGACCCTCCGTCAATCAAAGTCCTGGTGATGAAATAGTCTTCGCATTGCACTTTGATGTGCAACGCTATGTTGTGGCTTAACCCTTCTTGGGGAAACTCATCATGTTCGCCATTTCTCCTCCATTTATGTTGCTTGGTACATATGCCTCACTCAGTATCTTCAACAAGGCATTCTTATGTGCATCAGAGCTTTGCAGTAGAGCCAGGATGGAGATCTGTGCCGGTGTTTTATTCAGTTGATCAATGACTAAGTACTCTTTTGCTTGTATCTTCCACCAGAGATCATCGGACCCGGTTTCAATAGGTCGTCCAAAGTCCTGCTTACTTGATTCAACTAAATGCTCTAGAGTATATATCCTGCCGGTTTTGGTCATACCCTGTGCTGCAATTGCTTCTCCAGACCTAGTTTTCCCCTTACTTCTCGCCTCGGCGGTATAATCCCAAGGAACGACTTGTGTATGGAATGGCGTTATGGCTGACATTGCTACAGGAATGGGTACCCCTGTTTTGGGAGGTAACATAGCAACTTCAAATGGTACAGGTGCCTTTGGAGACCCAAACTCAACCTTAATTGGCTCTATTGTCTTTGTAGATGATGGTGTTTCAAGCTCGAGGGGTACGGACATGTTTACTTCAGCATCCCCGGAGGGCTGGATCTGGACTACAATTAGATTCAGTGTGACTGTTGGCTTTTTGGGCTCGTCACCTTCCGCAATCAACCCAATCGACCATTTGGGGTCCCAATCATCCTCTATCTCGATCATGTGCACGCTTCCACCCTTATGGTCAGGCAGGAGATTGTTGCGAACATTGGGAGTAGGCTCCTCCGCCACGATCATCATGTTTTCAATTAAAGCTTGGATTTTTTCCTTCAAAGATCGGCATTCATCAATGGTATGCCCCTTCATGCCGGAATGGTATGCACAAGTTTTGTTTGGGTTGACCTATTGGGAAGGATTTTCTGGGGTTATGGTAGGGATTGGGGTGACGTAACCAGCAGCTTTGAGCCTTTCATAAAGCTGGTTGATTGGTTCGGCGATGGTGGTGTATTGCTTGGGAGGTCTACGATCGAAGTTAGGGTGCGGTCTAGGGAAGTTTTAGCGGGTGGGAGGTGATTGATAGTAAGAGGGTTGAGCATTATAGGCTTGGTAGACGGGTGCGGGTTGGGAATATCTTGGTGAGGTAGGTTAATATATGGGGATGGAGATGATTGGTAGGTTGGTGGTGGAATTTGGTAAAAGGGTGAAGGTGCTTGGTAATTAAAGATAGGTTGATATGTGAGAGGAGGTATTGGGTAAGCTTGGTATTTTACTGGGGATTTCATTCTCTATGCAACCATCACGACACACATCTTTTTTCTTGGACGTGCCACCCGACTGTAGAGCCTTATTGGTAGCCTGCAGTGCCTCAAAATTAGTGACCATACCGCTTTTAATGCCTTCCTCAATCCTTTCTCCTAGTTTGATGATGTCGGAGAATTTCTGGCCTTCGATCAGCTTCAACCTCTCATAATACTGTGGTTCCTGAGCTCGGACGAAAAACCTGTTCATATGTTCTTCTTCCAAGGCCGCCCTGACCTTAGCAGCCTCTGATCTCCAATGAGTTGCATACACGCGGAATGTCTCTATAGGTTTCTTCTTCAAATTCTTGATGTAGAATACATCCGGCGCGCTCTCCGTATTGAATCTGAACCTGTCCATGAAATCGGACACCATTCCCACCCAGCTTGTCCACTTCTTGGGGTCTTGGCTAATGTACCAAGATAGAGCATCACCTTTCAAACTTCTCATGAAGAGCTTCAATCTTTTCATCTCTTCTGATACCGACCAACTTATCACAGTATGTCCTCAAATGGACTCTAGGATCCCCCGAGCCATCAAATATCTCGAACTTGGGAGCTTTGTACCCCTCGGGAAGTTCGACGTCTGGCTGAATGCAAAGGTCCTTATAATTCAGCCTTTCAATACCTTTGTTTCCTTCAATACCCTAGACTCGGCTAGTTAGTTTCTTGAGCTCTGCGTCCAGGTTCTTGATGAGAGAGTCTTTGTCATCAGCCTCGGGTGTGCTTGAAATGGTTTGAGTGTATTGTGGTATGGTTTCCACATAGATGGGGGTGTGGTGGGGGTGATCATTTAGTGGTTCAGGAATGAGGAGCAGGGTGTTGTTGGAAGTGTGACAGGCGTTGCAATTTTGATAGGGAGAGGGTTGTTTCTGTAATTTTGGGATGTTCTGTGGAGGTATAAGATTTTGAGCATTGGGGAAGTTGACGTCTGGGGTAGTGAGGGGAAATGACAAATTTTCCAAGTTCCGAACTTGGTCCAGTTCTTCTTGAAATTTCAGTAACTTCTGTTCGAGCTGAGTGGCACTTTCCTTGGACACCTGAACACCCTGAGGAACCTCTACCCTTTCAACTGAATTTTCCTTCCTGGCGTTGCTCAAGTCTTCTATTTTCACTTTGTTCTTGTTTCTGATAGGACTCGGAGGAGGAGGATGAAGAGGGACCTTAGATCTTGTAGAGTAGGATGATGATGCCACAGTGCACGAACTAACCTTTTGGGGAGGGGAATAAAACAAAAAGGTAATAAGTTAGTACGGGTTATGAGAAAAAATGTTGCAATATTTAAACACATAATGCAAGAATATAAATCGTGTCCTAATTTGGGTGCCTCGTTGTGCCCGAGGTAGGCCTAGCGACAAGTTGATTTGGAGAACGTATAACGCTAAATGCCTCATTTTATTGATAAAAATAAGACGAATCCCAAAACGACACTAAAATTGCATAAAGTAAAAATGTCATTAATGGTCATTGGCCTTATTACATTTTAAAGCAAAAGAAAAGACTACTAACTACTTGGTCCCACAAGGACCTTCTTCAGGTTGCATGTTCTTGTTGATCAGATCCTCCAGCTCGCGCAGATTTTCCAGTAAAAATGCCTTTGCCAGGCATTCGCCTTCCTCAGCGTTTTGACAATCGGTAACTATTTTCCTCACTTTCCCTTCCAGATATTCTAGCTTCTCACTAGCCCTGGTGACTCTCTCTTTCCATTCGTTGATTTGGTTACTTGATGGGAGGTTCATCCACCAGGTCAGCAAGAGTGAGGGTATGTTGACCATACCAAAGTCGGGAACTTTGTCATTCATTTCCTATAAAACAAAAGGGTTAAGACCATACCCCCACCAGACTCGACTATTTAAACCAATAATTAGCATAGAAGCATTTAGTTCTCCAAATAAATGCACATAACGTGATGGTGTCCATTTGGGTTCCAAGGAAACCCAGTGGACTTTGGACAAGGCTATCTTAATGAGTCATTATGCTGACAACATAACTGACTCAGCTAGGTTTGACAGTGATGCATGCACAGTTTAAACAGAGTAAGGTTTCTATGGGGTATTAGACCAGTACCCTTGAGTAGACAACTCAAGAGGGAAAGGCACGGAACCATCGATTGCATCGTTGATCGACTGATTTTACCGCAAATATGCCTTTGCCAAATTAAAGGGGTAATAATATCGGAAGAGCGCAATAACTCATTATAAGCGTTGCTATGGTATTTGTTGGTCACAAGTGGAATATGATGTTGAAGATGCAATTACAAAAATGAAACAAATTGTCACGTATTTTCGCGTTCATAATGATTACAATAATCGCTCAAAAATTACAACAATATTGAAGGAAAGAAGTAAAAGAGAGCATTAAAGAGAAAAAAAAAGAAACAAAAAGCCAAGTCAGTTTTGAATAAAGACATTAAATAAAGCAATAAAAGATAAAAGAAGAGCAATAAAGTCACATATAACATGAAGTGGTAAAAGCCTAAAGAAATCCCCAGCAGAGTCGTCATGCTGTCGACGCCCCTTTTTTCCTCGCGAAATCGGGTTTACGACATTTGGGAAGACAACTCTATTCCAGTTTGTGATTTGGGTTTTGGATTTGGAGAGTCGACACCTAATGATTAAGTGCATTAGGACACTAAGAGTTTTTGAGTTGGAAAATCAGAGTTCGGGTAAGGGCTAGAAATTATCTCGAAGGGAAGGTGTTAGGCACCCCTCAAGATCCACTAGTGTGGTTCCCGGCCATGTTACAATTGTGACTTTACAAATAAGAAATTAGGGCTCAAATAAAGGGGCTTTCACACAAATTTAAACTCATTTGAGAAAAAGATAATGCAGGATTTCGTGAAGAAGAAAAAAAAGGATTTAAATAACTTATAGAGAAAACAAATAAGAAAACACATAAAGGGAGGGGAGTCCTAAGTTTATACATAATATGGATCACCTCACACAACACCCGGAACCATTTATACACGTGGTCATCATATCCATATTCTACCCTCCCACCCCGTTAAGGTATTAAACGCGGAATGGTCGCGTTTCACTTATTGCATGCTATTACCCGCCCCATCCTATCAGTCCCGGAGGTACTTAGGACTACTAATCCTAAAGGGTAGGATATTAGGCTGATTGGTTTTCAAAGGAAAAAATCTAAGGCGACATACAAAACACATACTGCATGTTGGGGGGTGGGGGAGCATGTAAACACGTAAAGGCCCATATACACCTCCTCAAACAAAACACACAAGTAACATGCATTAAACATAATTACGGTCTCAAAAGATAGGGATTTTTTTCAGCGGTTAGAACTTGGTTTTAGAAATAAAGTAGTAATAATAATAGCACGATTCTGGACAGAGATAGGTAACCCAGAGATTTGCAGACATAAAAATCAGAAACCAGTAAAAGTAAAGGTGTGTCATTTTACAAAAAATCGTTTTCAACAGATTTTTTGTTTTAAGAAAAGAAAAGCTGAGTGAACTTCAGAAGATCTCAACATGAAAGGGAACTGCAAAGTTAAAACATAAGGGAGTTGATTGGTTTTAGACTAATAGAAATACAATCAATCACTTCTCAACGAGCCTAAGGTTTGCCTAGGCGTCGTTATACATTACCTGATTATTAGAAGACGCGTGATAAGCTTTTAAAAAAAAATATTTTAACCCACTTAGCCATATTTTAACAAAGTCGTTAGCTAAACAGTAATCAATTACTGCAATTCGAACGAGAAGTCCTAATGGCAGGATATCTAATGCACATAAGAATTCCTAAAAAACATGATTTCTAATATGCCAATGCAGTAATGACAAATTGTTGGTTTGTTGTTAACTGCTTATTGATTATTAACTGATCATGGTTACAAGGTGAGCGTAATGACAGAATGAAATAAGGAACCTAAAGCAGGATTTCTAATGAACGAGATGCGTGACCTATACAGGTTGTCTATTGCGCAAATAATAGATAAAATCCTATAAGCATGTTTTCTACCCATGATTTATACTAAGCATGCATAACCCTCCCCTATATTCACTATTCACCCCAATTGTCTGTTTACAAAATTATTACAAACCAATAGCATCAGAATTACAACATAAAAAAAATAAGAAGCTACGCTATAGAGAGCTTTCAATCAGGCCCAATCTTCCAACCTCAACCCCTTCGAGTTCACAGCCTTTGCAATGGTCTAGGTGCGGCAAAGCTCCCTAGGGCCCCCATTGAATCCCTGGCCAATACCAACACCTAGACAATTTAGAAAATTGCATAATATGTGCAGTGGAATGCCAGCCTTGTGTGTCAAAGTTCAGTGGATAATCAGAGGTACCCAAAGCAATGATCACATGAAGGGGGCATAAACTATTTCCTAAGAGTAGTGAGAGTGCTTGGTATGATTTTTAAAAGGAATTAAGTTTGAAAAAAAATAGTTTGAAAATGAACCAATAAGAATCAGTTTTTTTTAAGGAAAATAATGGAAGAGTGTAACAGTCCTGAAAGGGAGGTGACTAGAGCAATCTCAGAACTAAAATATCACACATGGTTCAGGGAAGCAACCACAAATAGGGGAAAGGGGAAATGGGGACAAGTAATTCGCATGTAAGGACAGATTTGCACACACGTAGACATCAAAGAAAGCATAGCAAGGCTTGAATAGTCATAACACATCACAAAGTGTTCATGCCAAGGGCTTAACAGCCTTAAATTGAGGGATGCCAAACAAACTCACACATCATGCTCAGGGAAGGGGTTTAGGATTATTAATAGCTAGGGAGATCATGATTACATGCTGATAATGCACTGGGAGTAAGGAAAAGTTGTGGCAAACAAGTAAGGGAACAATAAACATGCTGAATTGAGAAAAGGGTAATCACATCAATGAACTAGCAAGGAGGCATGCTAATTACACTATAAACAGCAGAACCATAAATAGAAGCATAAAAGAAATTAGAGGAAGTGCAATATGAATAAAAACATGTTGTTTTTGGTTGTTGTAAATCAAATAGAAGACATGCTAGTAAGAGAGAAAAAGCAGAATGCAAAGACAAATGAGTGGCCTATATTAGCCTTGGCTTTCAGCCGGCTAATAACAAGCAGGAGCAGAGTATAGCAATAGAGCAGAAGAGCAAGAGAGAATGCATATTTTAAAGTATTTAGTGATATGTAAGTCAGAAGACCTTTTCTTTTTGTAAAGACCTAGGGTATTTATAGTTGAGAGTATGGGTGAAATAAGGTAAAAATCACAGAATTATGTTAATTAAAGAACTCGGAATCAATTAATCAAAGAATCAAGGAAGTACTCCAATTAATTAAGGGAATCAAAATCAAACAAAGAAATTCAGCAGCATATAAGGCAAGTAGGGAAAAATTAGTGTAAAATTAAATAAGGGAAGGAATCGAGACTCAATACCGCATCTAATAGCCAATTAAGACCAAATTCAGAAAAATCCTATTTAACAAAAGGCTTAAAAGAATAGAGTACTATAGCAAATAAGGTAACAAGACCAATTAATTCCAACGGGCAAGTAGAATGCTAGGGTTTAAAAGAAAGTTCTTTGAATTACCAATCAATCAAGGAAAATCAGAATCAATCATGTGAAGTCATGATTCTGCATTTTTATCATATAAATAGAGTGAGTGAACACAAGTAGCGAGCCAAAATTAGCTACATAGGCAGAAGGGGAACAAGAGATGAGCAAACACAATCACTCAGAGCTTAGTGGAAACAAACAAGTCATACTCGAAGCACGGTGATCATGAAACATTAATAGGAGTCAAGCAAATAGGCTAGCAGACAGAACCAAAGTAAGAAAAATCAGGCTGATACATGAAGAAACAAACTAACACATAGAGACAAGGTAAGGGAAATTAGTCTAACACGCATAACCAAGGCAAAGAGACATGCCAACACCCTTAATCGAACAAGAAAACATTTTAGAAATTAGGGTTTCTTAGCAGAGTCAAATTAAAAGAGTAAGAGCATAGAAACTAGTCAGAATAAACAAAGAAGAGGTTTTTAACCATAAAGAGAATCAGTCAAAGCATGCATAAAAAAATCTAAGAAAACCCTAATTTTCAAGGAGGGTAAAAAAAAGGATTCAAAGTAAATGGTTTTTCGAAATGAACTCGAAAATAAGCAGAACGTAGAGGAAAACACAAAAATATCATGAGAATAGCACTGTTTAGAGAGGTTCAGGAGAGAGCTGGGGTTTCAAAAGGGGAAACCCTAATAGAAATGGAGAAAACCTGTTGAAACCTTATAGATCGTAACAGATAGGGTGTGATTTCGCCTGAAAACACACCGGAGAACCCGCAAATGGCAGAACCTGGAACCCTAGGTCTCAATCGCCATAGTCTATAAGCCTCGAAGGTCCCAGAGGTGTTGCACAGGACGGTGATAGGCCCATCGGAGCCTTAAGGTTGAAGGAAGGTGGTCGGAGATGGCTGGAAATAGACTAGGTGAAGCCTTCAGGGACTGATTCGCATGGTGGGGGTTTTGGGGTCTCAAAAATAGAGAGAACCGGTGGTCTAAGGTGTCATGGCGTTTGATGGTCGAATGGGGTAAGATTGGAGGTGGCCGGAGAGGCGGTGGAGTTCATCGGAGAAGAAGAGAGAACCAGAAGGTTCTAGAGAAAAGGGAGAGGGAGAGACGATATAGAGAGAGAGAGGGTCTCAGAGAAAGTTAGGGGTTTTGGGGGGGGGTAGTTTAGATTTAATTAGGGTAATTACATCCGGGCCGTTGATCTCATTTGATCAACGGCTCAGATTAAAACGGATTGGATCGAGTTGTTTTGGGGATTGGGCTGGTTTGGCTTAAAATAAGGTTTTAAAAAGTCTAATAGGGGTGTGGTCGATTTGGCTATAATTGAAATAAATAAGGTTGTTTGTTAAATAACCAACTTTCCCCTTTTATTATTTTATACAATAGCAATAATGATTTTAAAACCAAATTAAAAGCACTAAACTAATTCATAATATATAAATGTTAATCCAAAAATACTGCAAATAATTTTATAATTGCAAAATGCTATTAATCGTAATATAGGCAATTTTATGCAATTTAGCTCAAAAAATATCAAATAACTTTGTAAAAATATGCAAAAAATCCCCTTAATTATATCTTGGTGTAAACACAAGAATGAAATAAATCATTCACCAAAAATGCTAGTTTGGGAATAATTAATGAATTTTGTAATATAAAACTAGACAATAAACTGATTTTAAAAATTTTTAAAAAATAAAGAAAAATATCAAAAATTTGGGGCATACTTATATGTTCATGTACATGCTATTTTGAGAATATTTTGAGTATAAAAAATATGTAGGAAAAAATTGGGTATCGACAGCCATTACTTTGAATCTACTTTGAAAAGAACCGGTTAAAACAGGCTACCCTCGATAGGCAAAAAGAGCTTCGACCATGTTAGCTCCGAATAACAAGGCTTCGAGCTACTCAGCCTTCGAGCTAAACCCTATGAGGTGCTCGAATATCGCCGCTAACAACTTGAAATCGAGGTTCTTCGCGAACCGACGACGGGTCAGGCAAAATCATTGCAAAAGTACTTTATGAGAGGAAAACAAAGCCTACATACGCCTAAGGGCCACACACAAAAGCATAAGAGCCACTGTCACTAGCTAAAATTTTGAAAACTTGAGAGTCAAAATGAGCTCAAGTAGTAACCCGATTCGGAGACGGACCCAAAATAGTTAACTATATATGCCTAAGGGCAAGGAATAAGAGCTATTGTTGCCAGTTTAATAAGCCTCAGGGCCATGCATATAAACGATCGTTTCGACCAAAGGCATAAGAGACGTTGTCACCAGCCTATATAAATGCAAAAGCTTGAGGATCGAATGAGCTCAAGTCGAAGCCCGACTCCGATACTGAACCCAAAACAGTTAGGAAAGCACGTTAGAGTCTCGGTCCTATCTAATGAGCCCTGGGGCCATATCATGAATCTAGAAGATTATTGCCAACTCTAAAAACAAGATAGCAGAAAGAACAAAGCCACGGAGTTCATCCCATGCATATGCCAGTATGAAAATACTATCTACAAACAGGAAAATCAACAGAGTCCTAATCTATTGCCAAGCCTGAATTTTCAAATGGCTCCCCATGGGTTGCACCCTGACAACCACGAGTCCCCCGACGGCCCCTTCTCAACGGCATCTTCTTTCTCCGGGATCTACTCTCATTCTTAGCCTCGCCCGAGCCGCTGTCCGGGGCACCTCCAAAAATATGCTTTTGGGAAACCGACCAGGCATATCCACAGCTCGAGGTAAATTTGGGCTAGCTCCTTCAAACGCCCCCTCAACTCAAGCATTTGTGACAATAGATTCCTCCCCGTGCGAGGACACAAGCACCTCGTCTTCGGCTTTAATCCGAGATAGCACAGCCACCAGCTCGGAATGAAGGTCTCGGTACTTGTCACTATCCTTCTTCGCGCCCAGGAGCTGATGCTCGGTTAAGGTTATCCTCTGGAGGGTGTCCCTATTAGAAGTTATTTCCCTCATGAACCAACTGAGCTCGGAAATTTTAGCATCTTTGGCTCGGAGCTCCTCTCTCAGCAAGGCATTTTCTTTCTCAAACTGTATAAATCAGGCCTGAAATGTTAGAAGCAACAGAATCTCCCGAGAATTAAAAATAACAGTGAATGGGGGATGAATGACCTGCTCAGTGAGGTAGGCTCTCTCACGCTCGCGATGACTCACCTCTTCCTAGTATTGGGTGAAGGTATGGCTGTAAAACACTTTAGCTTGAAGCCGCGAAAAATGACAAGTTACAAAAACAAAGATCAAAGCGGCCCAGAACGACGGACGAGGTTAGTGAAAATTACCTGCTAGCAAAGTCTGCCCATCTCGCTGAAAACAGATGAACCATCAATGTCGGGATTTCCCTCGAGAAGGATCGACGGCCCCTCGAGTACATCTCCGCTTTCGACTAATGCCTCCACATCAGAGGGCCCTTCCCTCAGGGCATCCTGTACTCCAGAAGGTGGTAAGGTCACTCCCCGAGGAGACTAGATGACGATCACAGACTTGACAGGATCAATCAAAACTTCCATCCCTTGTTCACCCCGAGCCCCAGAGCCGGGCTCCTCCGTACTTCCCACCAAGGGTGCCTTAACTCGGAGAGGATTCTGGTCACCGGCCAACTCGGTGATAGTACTTGATACCCCATCCATTTCCTTCCCACCACAAAGATGGGCCACATCGACATTAGGTTTTGGCTCAAAGGCCTCCGCTCCCATGGCCCAAGGATTAGCCGAGTCCATGCACTCCTCAGGAGCCATTGGGAAGCTTCTCTCCCCCTCACTTTCAGTTCAAAGGTTTCCCGCCATCTCCGAGGTCAGAACTGCCAGGTCATCCTTGGATTCTTTATCTCTCTTGAACTCCAGTTGCCCGACCAGCAGACCCCCTTGCCTCCTCTTCTTCTCGCCAGGCACTAGGGCATCCCCATCAGTAGATGACTCCTCCTTCATCAAAGGGACTTCCCCCAGACCTGCACGAATGAAGAGGTTGAACGCAAAGAATGAAGAATGCTACTAATAGCGACTCACATCAAAGGTATGCGGATGCAACGAGTTTTGGAGCTTACCATGATCTTGTCACGCCCCAAAATCCGAGGAGCGCGACCGGCGCTCAACCGAGTAAACCCGACTGAGCAAGCCTGGCAGGTTATATGCATACTACCCAACCCAACCGATAATTAAATAAGGGATGGACTTCATTAAAAATACTTAGTAAGTATTCTATTAACAATTCCATTTCATTTCCATTAGCCGCTTAAATCATAATTATCAAATATTACAAGTTTTGTAAATCATTGCCAAATATTCAAAATTTCGACCTTAATTTCCAATACCCAACACAACCCACAACCTGTCTACGGAGCCTCTAAGTATAACTGAAGAATAATACAAAA